>JBBMEF010000018.1:15165400-15178329 GCA_037832685.1 Sicyos baderoa | reverse complement strand
TTTCCAGAAAAAAGGCTTTTTTTTTTTTTTTTTTTTTTTTTTTTTTTTTTTTTTTTTTTTAATGGCCATTTAGATTAAACGGCCACGTGGCATGACGTATGGTCGCGTGGGTGGGACCCACGCGACCTAAAAAAAAGGGTGTCGCGTGGCTCCCACCCACGTGATGCCCCTAGTTTGCAAATATTTTGGGGTTTTAACCCATTTTTGCTTCTTTTTTTTTTCTTTTTTGACCCTTGGTTACAAAAAATCCGAAATAGAGACACTAAATAATATAGTCAGATTTGAAAAGAGTAAATCCAAATATTCTTGAATAAAAAAAAAGGTGAAAAAAGGCTGGTATCTTTCCAATAAATAAAGGAATTGAAATGCATACAAGTCTTTTTTTTTTTTTTTTTTTTGAACCTGAGATGCATACACGTTGTTTTTTTACAAGTTAATATGAAAGAGAACGCAAAATACAAATGAAAGATACAATGGTTTTAAAGAAGGATTTGTTTGAGTGTGATTGACAAAGAAAAAGGCTGTCGGTCTGACATGGAACATCATTTTTAAAATAACATGGAATACCAATAAATCAAAGTAGCCTTAATTTTATTAATGGATTACAATAATTTTTAATTGCATTATTAATTCACAAACATCATCCATATATAATTATTTCCAAGCTCTATAACTAACTTTCATCACTTTTCATAACTAAACTTATTTTAAGAATTTTTCTATCTCTTAGGTAAACTTATTTTCTTCGACATATTCTTTTATTTCATCTCTTAATTCAGTCTCGATTCCTCAAACTGTTTATGAAGTTTTATTACCTTCTTGTTGGCATAATGCAATGATTGAAGAGAATCGTGCCTTAGATGACAATAGTATTTGGCGCAATGCAATGATTGAAGAATGTTGTTAGATGTAAATGAGTTTGTATAGTTAAGGTTAATTATGATGGGTCAATTAATCGCCTTAAGACTCCCCTAGTTCTTAAAAATTATGCTCACATATATAAGGTTGATTATTTTAGAGTGTTTAACGCAATGAGTTTAATCCATATTAACTAATTGATTTTTTTGTTGACTTAAATAGTCAAGAATATAAAAAAAACATCATCATAATTATAATTTTCCTATTCATTATTTTTTAATTAATGGTAGAAATTAAGAAGCAAAAACTTAAATAAGACATTGTATGAGTTAGTAATTATGGTCAGCTAATTAAGAAGGGATTTTTTTTTTATTTTTTTTTTGAGAAAATTAAGAAGAGATTCTTGATTGTTGTTGAATTAATAAAATAATAATAATAAGTAACAAATTTCATAAGTCTAAAGACTAAAGTTATATTTTAATTAGTTTTATTTTTAAAAGAAACATATATCTCTCCCATCATGAGTGGCTCCTTATTTTCAGTTTACTATCTAAAAAAAACTTAATTGTTAGTGTAAGTCCAAAAACAAGCAAAAGTTTCTCCAAATATTCCGAGAGGGAAAATGTTTAATTATATAGAATTGGAAAAATGAGAACAAACCTTGACAGTGAAGTTGTAAATGGATTCATGGTGATTTGAAGCCATTAAAGATGAAGCTCAGCGACCAACAGAGCTGAGCTTTAATAAAAACAACAACGAATTCTTAATTATAGACAAATGTCAACAAGCTTTTTTTTAGATTAAAATTAGAATTAAGGTTGAATAAAAATTGAATTAGTTTTTTTTGGGTAAATTATAATTTTGCTCAAAAATTAGAATTGGCTAGTAATGAAAAGACCTAAAAGAAATCGACTAAAACTTTTAATTAGTAATGGCATTTTCAAATCAATCGTACAAACATCATATTTTAAGGGTAGTTTTTGTCCAAAAGAAAAATATATTCGACCCGTCTACTCAAAACTCCTCCACTCCTTACCCTAAATCCAAATACTTGTTTTAAGGAACGAAGATTCGGGACACGGTGGTGCTCTTCAAAATATGTCGGCCAACATTTGGTTATTTTTTTCTTCATGTGTACTAAATATACTCTTTCATACCTGGTAGGCCACAAATCAATTATGTTATATTTATTTTACATTTTTGCATGCTATTTCTTTTCTTTTTTTTTTTTTTGAGAAAATATGTTATTTCTTTTTCTATTTTGTCATCCAAACCATTTACATTTTATTTTCATGTTATACAATACATTATATACTAAATGATGATTAAAACTCATTTCTGACTATTGCAATCCATTGCCTCGTACTTGGGTACTTTTGGAATGTGCTCTCAAACCAAACAATAATTGAACCTTTTTTATGCATAATTTTATACTGCATACTTTTTTATATTTAAACACGACAAATTGATTTGAAAATGCCATTATTTAACTACCTTTGAAATTTTGAAGATGAATTCCAATTTTGCAAAAGGATGCACAAATTTACAACTTATACCTACATCCATGCACAATCTGATTTGAAAATACCATTGTTTTCAATTAAGTTCTTCCACACATGCATGTGCAAGTATGATAAGTAATTTGGAATTTGTACTGGATAGTCCAATTTTACAAAATAATTACAGATTTAGGCAAATTTGAAAAAATTTACATTCATAGTCAAATATACAATATAAATAATATTCATCATACTCTATTATGTATTAGTTATTCAGTATAAAAAGTATTACTTTATACCGTATATTTGATTATGGTTGCTAAATTTTTTAAAATTTGCCTAGTATTGTAAATATTTTATCAATTTGGTCTATTTCTGCAAAAACCCCTAAGTAATTTTCTAAATAAGTTCCTATGCTTTTACTTCTTTGGGCAAAATACCATTCTGGTCTCTGAATTATCATGCAAGTTCCATTTTGGTCTCTAAACTTTCAAAAGTCCAATTTTAGTCCTAAACTATTGATTTTATTCCGTTTTGGTCCATAAACTTTCAAAAGTCCAATTTTGATCCTCTAAGTTTCTAAAAAATTTAAAAGTAATCTTTGAGTTAAAAAAAATCTTAACCTCAAATCCTTTGTAAAATTGTGTTTTATATTTAATAGGATTTCAAACCTTCGCTAACCAAAGCAGAGCTAAATACCATAAATTTAAAAGTAAAAAATATATTGGGCATTTGATAGATAATAGAGTGATATATATAAGTTTATTTAAATAAGTCTTGAATGATGGATTGACGACAGAAAGTGGAGAATGAGAATTTACGCCAAACAAGGAATTGATGTGGCCGTTGGGATTGTTTAAATCTCACCACTGCAAGTTATCTCCGTTGCCAAACATCCTATGGTTGCATGGTACCTCATCAATTACGGAGGATTTGAGGGGTGGAAAGAGTTGAGAAAGAAAAGAAAATGATAATAATTTATTATTATTATTATTATTTGGACACCTTATCACTTTTAATCGAGGTTAAGATTTTTTTTTTCTAATCCAAGGACCACTTTTAAACTTTTTAGAAAGTTCAATGATCAAAATTGGGCTTTTGAAAGTTTAGGGACCAACGAAACAAAAACAATAATTCAGGGACTAAAATTGGACTTTTGAAAGTTTAGGAACCAAAATGAAATTTTGCATGATAGTTCAGGGACCAAAATGATATTTTACCCTACTTTTTAAATATATTCTGTTTACTATGCTAAAAAGTTAGAACAAAAGGTCAAATATGATAACTATTTTGGAATTATTTTCAATATTTATTTTTTAATATTATTATTATTATTATTTTGGCTAAAGTATCAAACATGTTCCTAAACTATCATATTTTTTTCAAACTTATCCTTAACTTTGAAAAGTTTTAAAAGTGCTTCTGAACTTTATAAAATGTTTCAAAAAAAAAAACCCCTACCGTCAATTTTGGATGGAAATCGTTAAAGTTTTGTTTCAAAAATACCCTCGAATTTTTAAAAAGTTTCAAAAATGCCCTCATTTGGTTTTTGAAATTTAACTTAAAGATTGTGTTCATGAATTCTTATTAAGTTATGAGCTCAGAATCATAGATTCTGTAGACTGACTTACAATGTGAGTCGTTTGAGTCTCATGGTCTTTAACTAGTAAGAATCTCTAGACACAATCTTTAAGCTTAAGTTTCAAAAATCAAAAACAAAAAACCAAATAATTATCAAACATAACCTAAATTATTTATATTTTATATTTTTTTAAGATCAAGGGTATTTTTGAATTTTTTTTAAAGTTTAGGAGTATTTTTTAAACAAAACTTTAACGGTTTCCATTCAAAATTAACGGGAAAGGTATTTTTAAAACATTTTGTAAAGTCTAGAGGTACTTTTGAAACATTTCAAAATCGAGGAGTAAGTTTGACAAAAATGTGATAATTTAGGGGTATCTTGATAATTTAGCTTATGATTTTTATATTTTCTCATATTTAGTGGCCCATGATACCAATAATCACCCCATTTATGTGTGATTACTCATTTTCTTAGTTTCATTTATCCTCTTAATGGTAGACGATTTAATAGATTGGACAACTCAATACAAAGAAACACATTGATTTTCACTTAACTTCATTTCATTATTATTTTTTGTCCCTATACCTACTATACCATTAAGAAAACCAAAGTATTTAAGTTAAGAAGAGTGCGATGTTGAAAAACCAAAAGTTTTATATTAATTTAAATATATTAGTATTCATGTATATAAACATAATTATTATATTATTATTATTATCTCAAAAGTCTAATTAAATAAATTTTAATTTTGAAAATTAAAATAAATAAATATATATTATATTTTGATAAAAATACTTAATTTATAAAATATTTAAATATTTTTCATGTCTTAGTTTAATAAATATTATACTTTTTATATCCATAACTCTTTGGGCCAGCTTACGCACACCTCGACTAATATCACGACACTACAATATTAGGATGTCAAGAAAATTCATAAAAAATTAATTCTTAAGTAAGTAGCCACTATGAATTGTCATTATTAACATACCCATGATCTCATGATCTTTTCTCATGTAACCAATGCATGATATTTTATTTGCATTCAATGGAAATTTATGTTAACTCTTATAGAGGATGGACAAATTGAAGCTTAGTTTGGTATGCTGTTTGAAATATGGGGGTTTGGATTTTAAATCGAGATTTGGAAACCGTTGTTGGGTAAATAAGAAAAGTGTGAGATTTAATTTGATTCTAGGGATTCAGACTCGGGTGGTTTGAAAACCTGATCTTATTATTTTTCTCTTACTTTTAAACATTTTTTAAAAAAGAAAAAAAAAATCTTATTTCTCTTACTTTTAAACTCTTCCTTGTATAAAATAAAATAAAGTCTATATTTTGTCGAAATTACTAAAGAACTTTCATAAATAGAATCAATTAAATAAACCTTAATTAAAAAAAGTATATTATATTTATCTATTTATTTTTTAGAAAATCTATTTAAAATTAATTTATTTTTTTCTTCTTTTTAAGTTTATCTTTTAATTTATCGGGTATATATTTTATTTATATTTATAATTTTAGTAAAAATATGAAAGTGGTTTTAAAAGGTAAAAATAGTTTTTTTAACATACATTTTTTTATACCTTTTGAAAAAACAAATTTATCAAAAAATAAATAATGATAAACTATTTTATTTTTTTATATTCTATATCTTATATAATTTAATATTTATATATAAAAAATATTATTTCAAAATTCTTTTATTTTAAACATTTTGAGTGAAACAAATATTTTTTCATTTAATTAAGTCATCATAAAATTATTTAAAAATATGAGATCATTTTTTTTTATAAAAAAAACAATAATAAATTTTGATAAATTAAAATAAAAATAGGTTATAATCAAAATATGACATTATTTAAAATATTTTATTAGAACTTTATTTTGAAATATCAATCGAGCAAAATAAATATCATAATCAATAGATTTTGAGAAATTTGATTATGGCACTCAATTATGAGAAATCTATATCTAAAAAATCAGAATTTCAACCCGCAAACCAAACAAGAACTTAATGTGGAGTTGAACAAATATTTTGCCCTCCCTCACGATCCTTCCATCCAAATACATCACAAAAGGAGATGAGGAGGAAGAAAGAAAGAAAAAAGAAAATTATAAAGAAAAATACATGACTACTTATACATAAGGAGATAGGCCCTGGTTAAGCTATATGTGACACCTACTTGTCCCCACATATTTTTTTCTCCCTCTCTTTTGATATTGAGAAAAGAAATGAGATTAGGAAGGAAAAATAAAAGAAAGAATGCCCCACAAAGCCCACATCTACACTCCCCAAAGAGACATCCAACCAAATAATTAAATAGGAAAACCACCATAACTACAAAAAAAAGTAAATCAAAATAAAAATATATAAAACGACAAAAGAACCTCAAACCTCTGTCAGAAACATCTGCCACGCAGGGTTACTTCATTGTTACCGGCTTTAGCCGGTTCCTCTCCGGTAGTAGTAGTCCCCCAAACCCTATTCCCCCTATCCCAACTCTGAATTACACAAACCCAACTAATTAAAATAAATAAACAAAAAGCAAAAGAAAAAGAAAAAGAAGAAGCTTCAGAACAAAGATCTGAACTTTGTTCCTTAAAATTTTTGTTAATCTTTTCATGGCTGAATCAATGGAGCATGTCCCTCAACAGAGCCGCCGCGACAAGCTCCGGGAAAATCCGGACCGTTCATCTAATTTGGTCCCTTTTTACGACCCCTCCGACATTCTGTCCACCGCCGGCGCCGGCGCCGTCAACCCTCTGTTCTCCGCCCCACGCTTCCAATTCCACCACCCGTTTTTTGACCCGCAAATCCAACCCGCCCTTTTACCCGATTCCGCCAATCTTCTGTTAAGCCATTGCTACGGCGGCTTCAAGGCCGAGCCGCTCTCTTTGTCTCTCTCCTCTCAGCCGTATCCCACCGGCTCCGGCTCCGTTGGGGTTCCTCTGGGGCCCGTTTTGAAAGGGTCGAGGTTTCTGAAGCCGGCTCAGCAGCTGCTGGAGGAGGTTTGTGATGGTGTTGGATTTGAAGGAATTGAATCCTCCATCATTAACCCCGACACCTTAACTCACTCTGGAATTGTTGATCGTTCCATTGCTTCTCCACCCGACGTGCCTAATAAATCGACCCTTCTTTCTATGCTTGACGAGGTACAATCTTTGTTTTTTCTTTATTTTATGTTTCATTAATCAAAATAATCAATCTTAGTTGTGTAAATTTTATCTACTTTGGGGTTCGTGAAAAAGAAGAGGACTTGGAGGAAATAGATTCAGCAGGCTTTTTTGGGTTTTTGGATTCATTTTTGTTTCACGCTTAAACTTCACATTTTTTCTTTCTTCTTTCTTTTAAACAGATGAGATGAGGGCCGGCTTTTGCCTTTAATTACTAATTATCATAACGCGCTGTTGCGATTTTAATCACTTCCTCTTTTTGGGGTTTTTTTCTCTTTTATTATTTTGGGGATTATAAATTATGGAAAATATATATAATAAATGATTCCTTTGATTAGGTGGTTGTTGATGTCAAACTAACATGGATCCCACTGTGTTTTATTCCTAATCTGCTTTAGTTAAGTATGCATTAGATTCCTCTCTACTACAAAGGATTCATATTATACCACCTTCATCTCACATACTTTCTTTTTCCTTTTTGGAAAGCTGATTACAGGAATATATGCACAAATGAATATTGGCCTTTTAATGTGTTCTATATGGATATTTTGTTTACCAAGTCTTAGCATAATGCCCTTAATCAAAGAATTGAACGAATCCATTTTCTATAAAGATGTTCTAAACATAAATATGTTTAGACTATGTTATTCTCTCTTTTTTTTGGGAAGAAAAATTATTTGGGTATGTATAAATTCTCATCAGCTTACTTTCTATTAGTAATTAGTGAGCTTGAGTTTAGAGTATCATATAATTGATTACAGCTTTATATTTGTTAGATTAGCATAAGTTTGCATGACATTCATCACTTGATGAATATTGCCTTTTTGTCATATGGTCAAAACAAAATTATGATGCAATAAACAACTTGATCATACTTGACGACCCCGGACCCCTCCTCCCCTCTTCTAAACAAAAGAATATATTTTGTGACACATATAATAAATTACTATTGATTTTTATGGCTGTACTGTTATTCTTTGTACTTTTGATTATAGGTTAAGAATTACTTCCCCCATACCTTTTGCATAGGAAGTAACTTTAATGTGATAGTGATGTTTTAATACAACTTGAGTGATGAGAGTCAAATTAATTAGCTCCTTTGCTTTGCACCCTATAGTTCCTAATTTTTCACCAGAAGTTGATTTATTCTAAATTGTATATATTTTTTTTCTTCATGGGATCTAGGTTTACATGAAGTATAAGCAATATTATCAACAGATTCAAGAAGTAATGACATCGTTCGAGTACACCTCCAGGCTCGGAAATGCTGCACCCTACGCCAACCAGGCTATAAAAGGCATGTACAAGCATTTCAAGGGCTTGAAAAATGCAATTCTAGACCAACTTCAATTCAGTCAAAAGACTCATGGTGACTTCTGCCAAAGGTCCGTTCAGAACCCGGTATTTATCGACCATCAGCCTGTTTGGCGTCCTCAACGTGGGCTTCCCGAACAAGCTGTGTCGGTTCTCCGTGCTTGGTTGTTCGAACATTTCTTGCATCCGTAAGAACTTTCTTAACCATATAACCATAGTATTTTGATCCAAGTATATATGAGAGTGATGGGTTAAGTCTATTGGTTATTAAGGATTTTGTTTTCTTTTGTGTTTTTTGGGACAGTTACCCTTCTGATACAGATAAGGTTATGTTGGCAAAACAGACCGGTCTGTCTCGTAGTCAGGTTGGCTTTATTTTGTCAATTCAAAATCTGTGTCATGTTAAGGTTCACATGATTTATTTATCTTTTGCTCTAAAAGACAATAATTGTACTCTTTGAGACAGGTTTCCAATTGGTTCATCAATGCAAGAGTGAGGATTTGGAAGCCAATGGTTGAAGAAATATACATGCTTGAAACGAAGCAAACACAGAAGAATTCGCATAGAGAAGATCGAAACGCCATCCGGACGAACGACCATCATCCATCGAACTCGCTCACGATGGATAACCCGTCCACATCTAATCAACAAATTCAAGACGCTCCTCCCAAGCGCACCCTGAACGAATTTCACGGCATGCCAATGGGAAATCACCAAGACGAGTCCATGAACGTATCTTACAACTTGTCAAGCCATCCCCATGTGGGTGCAAGCACGAACATGGTGGGCAACAGCGGTGGAGTCTCCTTAACTCTAGGTCTTCACCAGAACAATGGCATCGGGGGCTTTTCGGAACCCTTCCCTGTCGGATTACCTATTACTGCCACTCGACGTTTCGACCTTGGAATTCAAGCGAATAGCGACGGCTACGTAATGGGTGGACATTTCGGTAGAGATGTTCTTGGAGGTCAGCTGTTACATGACTTTGTAGGCTAAAATTAATTGTGGGGTTTTGAAGAGAGCTTTTCATATAATAGGAAAACAAGAGGTTTCATAATCCATATTTGCTAGTGATATATTATATATATCATATAAAATGTGGGGTTTAGATCTGTTCTAAAGAAAAGCATAAGCATAAAGAAACCTGTACATGGGTTAACTACAAATTCCAAGCAGAAAAAGAAAGAAAGAAAAAAAAAGGAAAATTCAAAATGCTTTTAATTCCTTCAAGGAGGTAGCTTGATTTAAATACCATTATTTGGAATTGGAAAAAGAAGTTTGAAAGAGGCTGAGATCGTTGGCATTTTATGATTGGATGAAATGTTTTATAAGAATAATTGCTGTTAGCAATTCAATTTAAAACCCTAAATTGGAATTTTGGTTCCATGTTTGTATGATTGGGAGTTGAAGGTATATATATAATTATGTTTCTTTCTTTTATGGTAATCATAGGCATTTGAAATGGTGGCGATAAAGCACCGATGAGAAAGCATGAGAGAATCCCACTTTTGCTTATATATTGCATTGTGAAAGTGATTGGTTTTTTTACACTAGGGTTTGTCTAAAAAAGAGAATTCACTATCAAACACATTTTGTTTTTCATTTTAAAAAAATTAAAATAAGAATCAAGAAACAAGATTGTTATTAAATGCGTTTTTTTTTTTTTTTTTTTTTTGATAGTTATGAAGATTTGTTCTTTGACTATTGATTATCTTTTAATTTTCAAGTTGGATCCAATATATTATTTCTCAAATGTTTAGATTTTTACTTTTTTTTGTAATGAGATATTTTTCACTCAGAATAAAAAAGATACTATGAATTATCTGAAAGCTTGAAAATTTAGAACATTCGAAATTGTAGAATAAAATTTCAAAAAGAGCAATTCTCTCAAAATATTAAATATAATTGTATAAAATATAATTGATATTTAAATATAAAATAGAGTTCTATGTTTAATGAGGCTTCAAACTTTCTATTTGTCTAGTAAGTATTTGAATTTCAAAACAATGATGAATACAATAAGTGCATATTAGATATAAAATTGAAATTTTAGTAGTTTATTGGACATATAATCAAAATTTTAAGGACTAAGTTAGACAGTTTTTATTTATTTGATCTTAAACCTAGTTAGAGAGAATTATTAGATAGTCAATATGACCAGTAGTTTAGCTATATTGGTGGTATTATTTTAAACGGGATACATTGGTGTATATTCTTTTAGAGGATATTGGTGTATATTCAATAACCAAAATATTGTACATTTTAGAAAGGAAAAAAAAAACCAAAACACAATATGGTTCCTAGAATTTAAAAAAAATGTTAATTAAATAATTTTGAAAGTTGAAAGAGTGACAAAGAGATGCATTTTAAAATTCATGAACAAACGTGTAATTCAACCACAAAAACCTTTAGTTTCTCAAAAAAAAAAAAAAAAAAAAATCACAAAACCTTTAATTTTCAGTAAGTTTTAAATAATAGATTAATGAACACTTGTATTTGTCATCGTAATTTCACCCAATGCATCATTCATCCATCGACAAGATATGTTGAAATAAAATACACTTTGAGATAATGCATGTATTTATCTTTAAAAGAAAGCTCACAATCTCTGCGTAGATTGGTTACAGACTATAGGATCATACACACATTGATTGTACTAAAAAAAACACATTGATTAGTCTCTAATTTCCTAGCTATATAAGTTTTTTTTTCCCTAGCTATATAAGTTATTATGATTTGAATGAAAGTTGGAAGGTACCGAAAGAAATGGTTGATAACTTGTTTACTTGATTCATTATAATCTAAATTCGATCGGCATTTGAACTAAAAATAAATAAATAAAGGGAAATGGTAGGAAATGGCTAATTTTAGAGAATAAATAGAGTACATGACTAATTTGTCCTAGACTTTAAATCGATGGCTAAAAAATAAAACTCAGGAGGAGAGATGAATGTTTTTTTTACACAGTAACTTGGTTTTCCATTTAATTATTTAATAAAAATAATAATGAAAAAATTAGCATTTTTCTAAATCTAAGCCAACTAATCCTTTTTTATTTTTTAATATTACAAAAAATAAATAAATCATAGTTAGTTAGGAATAGATTCCTAAGATCATGGAGAGTTGCTTATCACCCAAAAAAATTAGGATAAATATGTCGATCAAATGTGTCGTAAGAAAAAACACGATATTTCCAATTTGTTGTCATGGGATCGAAAGTCACGTTCAAAGGTTGATCTTCCCAATTTTTTGTCACCGATACGAAGTCATGTTCGATCAAAGGCACTAGCAAATAATTCCTCAATTCTGATCCTGGTAAAACTCTTGATCATTCCAATTCTGATCCAGGTATAAACAAATCAATCATTTTTTCACTCTCATTCAAGAATAACTCAATCCTCCCCCTCTCATTCTCCCGCTCTTACAGGATCTCGATCAACGTAACATTGTCATCACGTAGTCGTCATCATGAAAAATATAATAAAATATTTGTATTCAGCTGGGTTTAATGCACCACACAGTCTACGAACACAATAGACAAGCACATATCAAGTACAAAATATAGTGTGGACGATGACAGTACATTAGATGTACAAAATACACTACAGAACATACCATATACAGACAATAAGAAACAGTCCTACTAACTCACATAACAAATAATATTTTACAAGTTAAAATTAAAAATATGTGTATTAACTTGAGGGGGTTTATGCACCACACACTAAGGTTCAAATGTTGTATATAAAACACAGTATTCAAACAAAATAACAAGTGCATATGAAGCACATAATACATTGTGGACGATATCAATACACTAGATGTACATATACACCCTATAACATACCATATACAGACAACAAAAAACGATCATAGCCAACTCACATAGCATATAACATATTAAGCTAGTAGTACAACCCAGAGACACATATCTTTTGTGTATTTTCAAAAGTTTAAATTATCAACTTTAATTATTTTTTCTAAGGTTTTTTATAATTATTTATTATGTTTTAGATTTTTCTAAATTCAAAATAGTTATTTAAAATTCATCAAATCTATAATTTAAAAATATACTTTCAATGTTTAAATTGTCAACTTTAACTCAACTTTGTTAAATTTTATTAGAATTATTAGTTTTAGATTTTCCTAAAGTGAAAAGTAGTTACAAAATATCATATTTAAAATAGATTGGATAAAAATATTAGAAAATGTAGAAAGGGGTATAATAGTCAATCAATAACCTTAATAAATTTTTTAAAAATTTCATAATAAAAAAAAGACATAAATTTAAAGTCTAATAATTAGTAGACATGATATTTATTATTTTCCAATATTTAGCTATTTCCTAGTTGTCCCTAAAATAAAAGGGAAATGATACTAAATGTCTTAATTTTGAAACTATCTCTAGCTTTTGTCTACATATTATTTGCATTTAAATCCATGTCTAAAGTTCAAATTTTGAGGTGAGATAAATAAATTGTTCCATAACTACCCTTTT
>JBBMEF010000018.1:15140744-15157101 GCA_037832685.1 Sicyos baderoa | reverse complement strand
TGGCGGTTTTCTGTTCGCCATGGATACCTTTTTATGGCGAAATATGCCCGCCATTAATACCCGATTTTCTACTAGTGCGCGAGCGCCCTTCCGCGTTGCCTGACCGCATCCGTCTCTGCATCCGTCTCCGCATCTGCATCAACATCTATTTCAGCGCGCGTTTCCTAATTAAGTTTACGCATATGTAATTAGGGTTTAATGAGGATGCATATATAAGCCCAAATTAAATCCTAACCGTTTTAGTTGATGTTCATTATGTGTAATATTTATTACGATGCTCCTCTAAATAAACGTGTTCTCCCTCTCCGCCGGTTGATCAGCTAACACAACGTTAGTGAACCACGTAAATCCGTTTGTCGTTCTCTTCCCTTCTCTTTACGATTATCGCACTTATCTATATTTTACGTCTTCGTTATCGATTAGTGATTGCTGATTTCATAACAATATATATAACAAATATATATATATGTATGTATTTAATTCAACCACATTTAAAGGTAAGAGTTTTCGAATATATAACCTTTAAATTATAATGTTGCTAAAGTTTTGTTATTGTCGGTGAGATGACTTATATTAAGTATTGTAATTGAAAGGGAAGATGAACAAACTTACAACATTTATATGGTTTATTTTTTTAAAAAAATCAACAACATTTAAAGGTGAAAGAATTCAAATCTATATAACCTTTAATTATAATATCATACAAAATGTCCTTAAAATTTTGCTCTTATCGACAAGTTGACTTATATTAAGTATTGTAATTGGATGGAATGATGTATAGAATAACAACCTTTATATCATCTATTTTTTTAAAAAAAATTGAGAATTTGAAGCAATAACTTTTTAATTATAATGCTGCACAAAATGCGGCTAAAGTTTTGATGAATAGAATAACATTATCTTGAAATGGGTAAAAAAACAGAGAAGAGAAATGTAGAACAATCTTTTGATGATTAATAGGGTAAGATTTCTGATCCTATAGGAAACCTTTATTTGGAAAAAATAAAGAAAGTGGTCAAAGAAAGAACAATCACTGTCCCAAAAAAAGGAAAGCTTCTTCCTTCTTGCAATTGGTAAGGGAAGAACAGAACCCTACTCATAATTCTATTAGAGCACCTTATCATGTGTTTTCCTTTATGCACCCTTTTTTAATAAAAAATGAATTTCAGTTTTAATTTTATATACATTGGAATATATTTTCCAAGGCTTGGAAACCCATTATAAATAGTGATGAATTTACCATTTGAACTTCCATCTCTTTCTAAAACCAGGGCTTCTTTCTAAAACCAATTTTCTTTTCTATTGGGCAAGGATGGGGTAATCTGCATCCTGAGGTTTAGATCAGAATAATAAAAATAAAAATGTCATCTTTTCTAGCCCTCAGGTTGCAGATTACCTCTTCCTTGCTGCCAATGCTCCTCTGGATTTGGCAATCAGATTAAACTTTCATGCAAGGTTTCTATTTTTATTTTATTTTTTTTTTAATTTTTTAATTTTTTTTTTAATTTTAATGTTTGTGTTCTCTCAAGGCTTACTGATGAATTTTCTGTCATATGCTACAAGATTAAAACAGCACACCCATGTAAGCTTTCTTTGATGCAAATGTTGTTGTTGCTCAAATTTTACAGAAGTCATAGTACAAATGTTTGTATGTAAAGACATGTGAATTTAGCCAACAAAACTAGTCTCCAACGGGTGGTTTCATTGGTGGAGACTTGGATTCTTTAAAGTATACTCATTTGAAAGTAGCAGGTTTAAAAAATTTACGAGTGAACTTAATTTTAAAATTTCTTGTTATCTCCCGAATCCGCACCTTGGGATGGATGCGGATGCCTCCAGCTATGTAGATGGAGCGAAGCTCCAATTCTTGGTTATTAAAATAAAAATAGCCAACAAGACTACAACTCTATAATGTACCGAATCTTGCTAATTGTTGTTGGACTAAAAAGAGATACCTAAATAAAAATTATACAAATAGTTTATTTTTAAATATTCGTGAGTGTCCAAAGCTAGCTTACGTACCTTTCGACTATTCTTACCTAACAAATTGTGTGACCTACAACATATAGCTGTTAAAGAAAACTGATGGGGAATTCATGATTGAATCCATATTAATATATTAGGTATTGTTATTGGTTTTATTTTTCTTCTATAATTAATCTAATAAGCTTGTTTCATTTGCCTTCTTTCTATTAAAAAAAACAGGCCAATCTTTTCATGAGCTGCTAGGATGCAATTCTATATCAATATATATATACAGCCTTTTCATTATTACTTATTACAACTTTTAACGCAATAAACAACATAATGGAAGTGCTAAATGTTGGAATCAATAAGGCTGTAAGCATATGTAACACCATTATATGAGACTCTGCAAAGGGTTGGTATCACCTGAAGAGATGTGAATAAAGATCACTGATTTAACTTTTGTGGCGAACTCCGACGGTCTCTTCAGTGCTTTTCGAGCAGTCTCTTCCGTCCTTGAAGATGAGAAACTCCATGGTATCCACTTGGAAGAAGATGAAGCTCCCACATAAATGCGTAATGCAACCTCCAAAGGCTTTTCCCGCCACACAGTGCCATAACGGGCCATAAGCCTCGTCGAACCTCTGATTATAAAAAACTCAGTCATATCAGTAATGCAAGCACTATGTTGTAATCTTTTATTCACATGTCATGGATTGGATACTATATAATTTGGCATTGACCAACCTTTTCTCATTGATATCCATACCACCAAGGGACCATTCAGGGACAAGAATTCACCAATAGAATCATTGTACGTGTTTACGGTGAAAGGAATGACTTTGAGGTAACTATTACTTGTGTTTGTTTGAGGTGTAGATAATGAATATGAGAAGAACCCATTATCTATGTTCGGAGGGTAGAGAGTAAATATAGAGAACAAAATAGTGTATAGAGATCAACAAACAGTAGTTAAAGAGAATTAAGATTTATGCTAGGAATGAATATTGATTATGGGTACGGGGGAATGATTGTTTCCCATCCCATAATCATTCTAATTCATCTTGCTCCAAATCATCATACGTGTTTAGAGAAAAATGAAGAGTAGTTAGGGAAAAATGAGATTATGCGAGGAATGGATAGTGCTTATGAAGGTATGAATGTCGATTATGGGTATGGGAGAAGATTGTTTCCATGATCAAGATAAATGATGAGAATTGTTTCCTTCAAAATGATGTCCCTTTACTCTTCAGACAAGTTGAATTCAAACATCATCCACAAAAAGTATATTCCAGATTTTTAAATCTCATCAGATCAGATGGTGGATGACGTGTACATAGATCATCAATGTTTGTGAGTGTAGAAACTTTATAGCATCTGAAAATGACACTTACTCGAATATTTTAAAAGGAAAAGGTAAGAGATCGTTTATTGATCATGTGGTTAAAGCATTTCTTCTTTATATCATAAAAGGCTCTCTACAACTTTTACAGGTTACAAAAATGAATCTTATCAATCTATTATTGCAACGAAAGGACCTGTCTTTTTTTTTTTTTTTTTTTTTAGAAAAGGGTTAAACGAGATATTTTAAATCTATAATTTAGGTCATGTTTGATAATCATTTGGTTTTATATATTTTTTTGAAATTTAAGCCTATTTTTACTCAAATTTTCTATCATGTGTTCCACCTCTCCTATAATGTATCCACCTTTTCTTAAATAAGGTGGTTACTAACTAACTTTAAAAAACAAAAACAAGTTTTTGGAAGCTACTTTTTTTTTGTTTCCAAATTTTAGTTTAGTTTCAGATGTAAATATCTAAGTAACAAAAAATATATGGTAAAGTAGTTGTCGAAGGTTTAAATTTCAAAAACGAAAAACAAAAAGCCAAATAGTTATCAAACGGGCCTTAATAACATAGAAATGCAAACCACTACATAAAGAAGATTGTGTGAATGTTTAAGAAAATAAACCTGTTTGATGAAACGTGCAATGGATTGGCAGTCGGAAACTTCGTGTTGATCAAGTGCTTTATAAGCCAATTCAAGGACATGGCCCTGAATCCCTTCTGGCATGTCTGTTTCGCACACCACAGCTTTGCCCTCCAACATCTTCAAAAGCAATGTCAGATTGTTTTTTTTTTTTTAATTTTTTTTTTCTGTACTAATCAGCCTGCAAAAGCCTGCTACAACAAACGTCTGCAAATTTATAGCCCAATATCAGAGAAATTAAGTGTATTTTTGATAGAAAGAGGATACTTGCTTAATCTGGTGGCTGTGCTTCAAAGCCAAATGATGATATTTCCGTGGTTTTTCTCTGGTCTACTTACAAAACCCCCATTTCCTTGACCTTTAAAACAACAAAATTAGCAAGCTTTGTTTGCATTTGCACAAGTTAAATCAATACAGTTGTGACACAAAAATATTACTTTTCAGTGATACACCAAAACTTTTTTTTTTGTTTCTTTCTAATATCTATGATTGTTTGGTCAGCTTGCGCTACCTCAACTATTGTCATGAGACATACCGTCTGAACTTATAACATTTTGATGACTACTATGTATTGATTCCTTTGCCTCTTAGTTCCCCAAGACTCTTTGACCACTAGGTCACTCCATGATATTTATGTCATATGCCAAAACTAATCTATGATTATTCAAAAGTTGGGATTTCATTCTTGGACGTTTTGATTGGTGGCCTCAGAAATCACAGAAAAGGATGTTTGTTTTGCTTGGGTTTGCATTTGTGTTTAGAGTTGCACCTTACAACCCACAGCTATAATAGAAGACAAGGAAATATCAGACATCTAAAATAGGAACTTGAAAGAATATACTTAAGACAATTAGAATCTTAAAACTTGTGGATGGAAATATCTCGAGCCATTCTTGTCAGCATGTAGTAGCAAAGAATGCAATGAAGCAAATGAGTTGGATATTCAAGAATTTTGTCAGCCTTTTTGCTGCAGTAAATTAATTTTACAGCAGTTCTTAGGAGACATCAAATTAAAATTTGAAACATAAGTTACACTGTGCAATGGGGGTGGGGGATGGTACTTGAAGAGGTTGGCCTTAATGAAGTGAGATGATAGACTATTAGAGTGTGGCACCTTTTCTTTTCCTATGAATACTTTGACTCATGGGGTTCTCCAGAGACTGAAGGGGACATATATCATTGTTGTCAAGATTGTCTTACTGAACTCCACTCCATCTAGCCCAGTCGATAAATTGCATTCCGCCAAACACGGTATTGCCACATCGTATACCGACCGTGAAAGCCATAGCAACTGTTGGAATATTCTTTCCTATTGGCGATGATTCAACTGCGCGTTCCAGTCCATTGAGGATCTGATAGCGAGTGTTTGAAGATACAGCAAGAAAAACACCTGCAAGTTTGGTGGAAAAACATATTTTAGTGAGAAGATACAGAGAACGAATTTGTACATAAAAAATACTAGGGACCAACCAATACTCCAAATGATAAGGAATCTCAAAACTCTAATGGCAATTGGCCTCATCATCCAGGACTCCATACAAACCAAATAGGACAGCAAAGATCTTGTTATGAAAATGGAATAACAATCAAAGAAAATTAATAAAGACAAAACACGACGATTTACGTGGTTCATTAATGGTGTGTTAGCTGGGTAGAGGAGAAAACTGTTTTATTAGGAGATAAGAATACAAAATGTTTTTTTTTTAGATTACAATAATTGGAGGGTGAGGGACTCGAACCCAAGACCTCTAGGTCATTAGGTGTACATTGATGCCGCTTGAGCTATTGCTCTATTGACTAATACAAAATGTTGGTCAAACTAAAACTAAGGTTTTAAGAGAGTTTATATAGAGCACTTTCACAAAACTGGGGCTAGGGTTCCGAGAGAATTTTAAGAGAGATCCCCATTGTGGGCATCATAGTTCAAAAACATCTCAACATATCTATTTTTCTTCTTCTAAGTATCCAAAATACCACAGTCTAGAGAGTCGCTATGTAGGGCAGTCATACTTGAGCTTTCACAAGATCGTGAATCCAACAATATATCAAACTCATATCTGAACAGAGTAAATAGAATCCTATCTTTATTAGGAAATTAAAGAACAAAATATACAAAAAAAATTCAGATAACAGTGATTGAGCATGGTAAACATATTGACCCAAGCATAGTGCCCCGGATTATATTCGAATATCAGATAAGTTCTAGTGTCTGAAAAGAAGCAGCAAGCATGAGCTTCACAAATTTGTGGAAATCAAGAGAAACTTAAAATAAATACATAGTACTTAAAACATTGTAGACATACCAAGCCATAATTTATTTAGTGAGGAAGCAATAAGCATAGTAGCAACATTCACACAACCGGGCAAATCAATCAAACAGAATTTAAAGAATATAAACAAGTGACTGAGGAATACCCCAAAGAGCTGCGGTCTTGATGAGAGGTGGCACTGGTACTTCCTCTTCAGATTTCTTTATGCTCCTAATGTATGCAAAATAAAAAAGGATAATGATCACATTATAAAACTTGAGCACTCAATGATGCAAAGAAGTGCGCCAGACTGTTGAGTTATGTTAAATCACGAATCAACCCAAAAGTTTAAGCTGGTGGGAGAAAGAGAACTAAACACAATGTATTTTCTATATTTGATGAATAATCACCACACTGCAGGGCCCTTTATATAGGGAAGAATATACAATTAAATAATACAATATATTCCTATTTAAAATAGATCTAGAGAACATTCTAGAGTAACCACTATATCTTCACATCCCCCCTCAAACGAGAGGGAAGTTCAACAACACCGAGTTTGGACCGAAGAAAAGCAAACTGCGTGTGAGAAAGAGTCTTTGTAAGACAATCAGCAGGTTGATCAAGGGATGGAATGTACCGAACCGCTAACTGCCCCCTCGAAATGTGATCACGAATGAAATGAACATCAATCTCTATGTGCTTGGTGCGAGCATGAAAAACAAGATTACAAGCTAATGACCCAACACTAATGTTGTCACACCATAGGACAGGTGAAGACGTTAGACGGACACCTAGCTCAGTCAGAAGCTGACGGAGCCATAGGACTTCTGCTGTAGCATGAGCAAGCGCTCGATATTCAGACTCCGTACTGGAGCGGGCAACTGCAGTTTGCTTTTTAGAAGACCACGAGACTAGAGAATTGCCAAAGAAGACACAATAGGCAGCAACAGACTTCCGATCATCCAAATTAGCTCCCCAATCAGCATCAGAAAAAGCAGAGAGCGTCCAAGTATCCAGAGGCTGGAGTAGGAGACCAAGATACTTAGTGCCATTCAGATAACGCAAGACTCGTTTAACAGCTTGCCAGTGACAATCAGTAGGACACTTGAGAAACTGACTCAAGTGATTGACGATATAAGCAATGTCGGGGCGGGTGTTGGTAAGATACTGGAGGGCACCAACAGTGCTTCGATACATAAAGGCATCAGCAAGAGGAGTACCATCAAAAAGAGAAAGAGACTTTCCTGTGACAGACGGCGAAGGAGCTGGTTTGGTATTGGACATACCGAGCTTAAGCAAAAGATCCTCAATATATTTTGTTTGAGTGAGAAGTATGCCCGACTGTAGATAAGAGACTTGGATCCCCAGAAAATAGCTAAGCACACCAAGATCCTTGAGAGAAAACCGTTGATGCAGGGAGGATACTAAGTTCGAGAGAAAACCAGGGTCATTGCCAGTAAGAATAACATCGTCCACATACACAAGGAGGAATGCTGTAACCATACCACGACTATACACAAAGAGAGAGGAATCAGATCGACTGTTCAAAAAACCAAGAGAGAGTAAGGCAGTCTTCAAGGCGTTATTCCAAGCTCTAGGGGCTTGTTTGAGACCATATAATGCCTTCTTCAGTTTACAAACATAATCAGGAAACAGAGAGTCAGCATAACCTGGCGGTTGTGACATATAAACATCTTCATCAAGTGTCCCGTTAAGAAAGGCATTGTTAAAATCTAACTGGCGAACAGGCCAGTTCCTAGAGAGTGCAATAGTAAGCACAACACGAATAGTAGATGGCTTCACTACCGGACTAAAGGTATCAAAAAAGTCCACACCAGGATTCTGATGAAATCCCTTAGCAACCAGCCGAGCTTTGTATCTTTGAACCGACCCATCCGCATGTCGCTTGATTCGAAAAACCCATTTGCATCCAACCACATTCTGAGCTGGCATGCGCGGAACAAGACACCACGTGTCATTGTGAAGGAGGGCGGAAAACTCTTGATCCATCGCTGTCTTCCATACATGAGTGTTCAGTGCATCAACAACACGAGAGGGTTCCATGGTTGACCAGTCAGGGGCAACAGACGTAACAGCAGAGACCCAGACTTTGGGTTTGAGGATCCCATTTTTCGAGCGGGTAACCATCGGATGACCATTGGTGGAAGGAACAACTGAAGTTGAGGAAGGAATAGTAGGAGCTGGAACAACTTGATCAGGAGCAGGCGACATGCGCAATGAGGAATCATCTTCCAGGCATGGTGAGAAAAGAGCCGGATCAAAGACAGGTGCAGAGGCAGGTGCAGAGGGTGAGGTAGCTTGTGGCAGTGGAGTTTGAACACCCAGAGGAAGCGGTGACAGGGCAGGAACTGGGGGAGGAACATCACTGCCAGCAAAAACCGGTGACCGAGCATCAACTGTAACAGAATTCCACTGACCAGTAGGAACAGCTCCAACCCACTGACTAAGGAGTGGACCAACAGAGACATCAGGAGGATCATTTGCACGGAAAAAACCAGAGGAAAAGGGAAACAGAGTCTCATTAAACGACACATGGCGAGATATAATCACCTTTCCTGAAGAGCTAAGGCATTTATGTCCTTTATGAACAGGACTAGGCCCTAGGTACACGCACCGTTCTGTATGATGCTGAAACTTCTGAGAGTGAGAGGGTCGGAGATAAGGATAGCACGCACACCCAAAAACCCGAAGTTCCTTATAATTCAACTGTCTTCCTGTCACTAGCTCAATAGGAGTCTTTCCATCCAAAATAGGAGTAGGCATACCGTTAATCAAGAAGGTTGCACTGAGAAAAGCTTCCCACCAGAAGGAAAGAGGCATAGAGGCTTGTGCCAACAGAGTAAGCCCAGTCTCAACAATGTGACGATGCTTTCGCTCAGCACGACCATTTTGAGCTGAGGTGTAAGGGCACGAAAAACGCGAACGAATACCTTCCTCTGCACACATTGTATGAACACGGTGATACTCACCACCATTATCGGACTGAAGAACCTTAATGGAGCGACCGAACTGATTCTTCACCATACTCAGGAAGTGACAAAAGGCACTCAACACATCACTCTTAAGCTTGAGAGGATAGATCCACACAAACCGACTATAGTCATCCAAAAAATGAACATAATAACGATAACCGTTTGAGGACGCAACTGGGGCTGGTCCCCATAAGTCAGTATGAACTAAGTCAAACAAGCAAGAAGCATGAGAATCAGACAGGAGAAAAGGTTGAGAATGCATTTTTCCAAACTTACACGCCTCACAAATCATAGAAGAATCTTTTATTAAAACCGGTAAATCAAATTGACTAGCTAAACTATGCAAAGTTTTATACGACGGGTGCCCTAAACGCTGATGCCAGACAGTTCTAGAAACAGCAACATTCACTGAACAAACAGAAGGCAAAATAGAAGCAGAATGAAATAAATGACCACTATCTAACTTGACTGGTTGACCACGAACCAAGTCCTGCGAGCCGCCAGGTGCAACTCGATACAACCCATCTTCAAGCTCCCCTTTCAGAAGCATACGACTCGTACGAAGATCCTTCACAAAACAACAATTACCATAAAATTCCAAAGCAACGTTGTTATCCTGGACAAGCTTAGATACACTAACAAGATTTTTAGCAATATCTGGCACACACAGTACATTATCAAGTTTTAACTGTCCTGTAGGTGTAGGTAAGTAACATGACCCAACATGAGTAATTAACAAATTGTCACCATTACCAACAACCACCGACTCCTTACCTCCATATTCACTAGGATAGGCCATATTATTGTAGTCCGAAGTAACATGGTGAGATGCTCCGCTATCCATATACCAGTTTGGGTCTGCTACAGTGTCAGGATTTGCAGAGAAAGGGTTGGAGGTATGTTGAGCGTGAAATGCGTGCGGGTAGTTGGAACCTCCTCCTCCGTTAGGTGTAGTAGGGAAACCATGTTGATTACCGAACGGACGGTGGGTTCGTGGTTGTTGCTGAAAACCATCATATTGTGATACGCCTCGTGGTTGATAATTATCAGGATGTGGCATGTTGCGTTGCTGCGTTGGAAGACACCTGTCACGACAAACATTAGCAACGTGACCCAGTCGGCCACAAACGTAACACATAGTATTGCTATGATTGGAGCCACCCCCGCGACCACGGCCACGTCCACGTCCTCCTCTATGAGATTGTTGTCCTTGATTACTTGAGAAGGAAGTTGGGGGCTTGGACCATTGCGGAGCACCTCGTACATTTGCCATGTTGACCGAAGCTGACTGATTGAAGGAAGCTGTCTTATGAGAATTCTGACTCTCGATTCGCTTTTCAAACATTATGAGTTCGGTCTGCAATCCATACCATGTTAGGTCAGTCCGACACTGTGCATTTGCTACTACTGCATTGTACTCTTCATCAAGTCCCAACAATACTTGGGAAATCAACGACCGAAGAGGAATTGGGCTTCCAGCGAGTTCCAAATTATCAGCATGAGATTTCATGATCCGTAAATAGTCAGCCATTTTTTTGCGAGCCTTTCCTACATTGTTGAAAAGTTTGGCGGAGATAGTCCTCCTCAGCCCGAGACTGTGCACCAAACAGTTCTTGAATAGCGGTCCAAAGTTCACACGCAGTTTGACAACCCATTACTTGTGTGGCAACCTCTTGAGTCATAGAGTTGTATAACCATCCTAATAATAATTGATCTAGGGCTACCCAATAATCATATGCATCAAAGAAAGAGGCAGAGTGTGCTGGAAAACTACCTAAAGTTTGATACATATAGGGGGAAAAATGAGAAAATTCAGAAAAATGACCTGTGGGCCCCACCGACTGCACATGGGGCCCCTGATGCAACACGTCAGCCCTGACGTGACTGCCTGCACCCGCGCCTGCCATCTCAGCGCCGTCTGCCATCTGTCGCCCATCAGCGCCTGCCAAATGTCGCCCATCAGCGCCGCCTGCGCCCACAGTACCTGCACCCAATGTACCTGCGCCGCCTCCGCCCAACGCGCCTGTGCCCAACGCGCCTGCACTCTCTGCCGCTGCGGTTCCCGATTGGCGCGTCAGTCCTGCTGAGGAAGCCGACGTGGCTTCCGATGACGCGCCTGCTTCACTGCCACCTGCTGCGGTTCCCGATTGGCGCGTCAGCCCTTGCGTCAGACCTGTTGCAACAGTCTTTAAGGGACATTTGTCCTCTCCGTTTAGATGCCCTACCAGACCATAGGCTCTCACAATTGGCAAAGATAAATTTTGCCACAACAAAAAATTTGCTCGATCTAATTTGATGGTGGTGGGATGGGAAAGAAGTTGGTTTAGGGCAGAATTGCTGACCCTAGGGTTTGTAAAGGCGTTGGCCATATTCGCTCTGATACCAAGAAAGAGAACTAAACACAATGTATTTTCTATATTTGATGAATAATCACCACACTGCAGGGCCCTTTATATAGGGAAGAATATACAATTAAATAATACTATATCTTCACAGTGGGTTGGGGTGAATTTAATTATATCACCAACACAGACTCTTCATGCAAACAAACTTGGAGAAAGAGCATAACGATGCTAATAGCTAGAGTTTTGAATTATAACGCTTAAGAATATAATCATGAATCTAGATAGAAAACCTTTCTAGAAAGTTACCGTTTTAAGGTCATTATTGAATTTGCAATGCCTTGACCGACTATACCACATCCAAACCCTGCTGCGCCATACATAAGTCCCTAAAGAGAAAAGTATTAAAATAAATTTTTAAGAGATGTAAAATATCTGTAACCCTCACCTTGTAGAAAAATGTGGCGATTCTTTGTTGTACAGAAAATCTACATCCTGGTCGTTCAGCTTCAAAAACACTACACGTGAAGATATCTTCTAAACATATTGATATGAAAAGAGATGGTAACAACTTTTAAGTAACATCAGTGATTCAAAACTCTTTATAATGTACAAAAATTTATCCAGAGTTCAACTTTGCAAAGGCTGAGAACCTGCTAGGTAGTGCTTCACAAGCATGATGAATGCGCCCAAGGTAACCTTTCGGTACGGATGGTTTCCCGAAACGAACATAAGGTGCCAACAAGGCAACCAAAGCATAGTTAACTCCAATGCCAACCAAAAGATCAGCAAGATAAAGCTCAAATTCTGTCCAGAAATCTTTGCCTCTCTTTTGAACTTCCGCAACAGTAGCACATAAAGAATCAACCACTAACTGCCCATATATTAAAGCAGTACTTTAAAAACTTGCGTATGAAATCCCAAGTTATGTCAAAGCTGATATTATTAAAAAAAAAAGACTGTCTCAAAGTGTTTGTGAAACATGATGATGTATCATCAATCATGTACAAGCCCCAAATCAATGATGCTACCTAGTCTCAATATATGTTTTTCACCGACGGCGTCATAATCAAATCTATGCGATTTTTGTTTGTTGATGACCAAAAGTCGGAGTTTTGCTCTCCTAATACCCAGAACACCACACTATCTCGTCCCTAAGACGCGGAGGGGTGGAGACAATTGTGGGGTGTCTACAAAATAATGTCATGGGACTTCGAGGGGAGCATATATACCCTCAAACCCCAAGCCTTAGATTAACTGCTCCACCCATCGGAGACATCATATCTATGAAAATTTAATCAGATAAAACTTTGCAAGAATCAAGGTAAGTAGCTGACAGACCTCCACGCCAACTTTGAAGAAAAATGATGGATCAGCCAACACCTGGTTTCGAACCATAGCGCAGGATTTCACCAAAAAGCCAAGAGGCCAGCCTAAACCCTTGAATGATCAAACAAGGAAATTGGTAAGCAGGCATAGCTAAAAATGTTATAGAAAGAAGGAACCATATGCCCCAGCATTGAACATGTAGAACAGATTAAAACCAAAAGCTTACCTGCATCTCCAAATACCTAAGCAGCAGCAATCTGCGAATTCCCTCACTTTTCGCCGCCTCTAACATATCCGAAGGAAGAGTCACCCCTCGTGTTTCCACCTCTTTCATCACCTCCTCAAACTTCATAATCGGGCCAAATTCCTCTTCTTCTCTGTCTCCCTTGCCGTTATCCCCGCCACCGTCGCTGCCTCCACTGCCACCGCCACCTCCTTTGCCCTTATTATAAGTTCCATTACCACCATTGCCATCAATTAAAATCCCTTCATTGTTATCATTGCGCACTTCTGTTATCTCCGGAGTCCTAAAATCCTTTTCTCTAATGGCCGAAACCTCTTCGTTCGAAACGGCAATAGCAGCTGCAGGAGGAGGTTCAGAATCAAAATGCGACTGTGAAAAGTTCATGGCCACCGGAAACTTGTTTTTCCTTGTCACAGCGATGCATCTTCCTATACTTTTTCGAGGAGATGCCGAATACACAACCTCCTTCTCCAAACTCTTAAAGCTTCTGAGACTCCACACATTCCCCAAAATCAGTTCATTCCCTAATTCCATAGAATACGATGTTCCTAATACCGCCATATCAAAGACCCCAACTCCAAATTGTCCACGAATTTACAACTTCACCAGAAAAAACCCACTAGAAAGTAGGATCAGGTATTCAAATGATCAGTTTCTTTCGATTAACACGAGAAAAATGAGTAAAATTAAGTAAAGGAAATTAGGCTATAAATATGCAGTCAGTCAGAATACCTCTGCTTGGGCGAAGAAACCAAAGAAACGGAAGAGCTAAGGAATTCGATTGAAGACGGCGGCGGCAGCGACGGCGGAGCACAGGGCGAAGGTAGTGAAGAAGTTATATGAATTTCATATACGATGAGATTCCGGTTTTTGGTGTGCCTGTCTTTTTAACTCAAAGTGGCGCTACCAACAAGCGTTGCGGTCCCCCGTGTGGCAAGAAAGCCGTTCATTTTTTTTTTAATTATTTGTTGTTGTTGTTCTTGTTTATGGCTCCATGCAAACATAAAATCCAACCACTTTTTTGCTAGAGAAAAAAATTGGGAATTTACTCCACACACTAATTACTAATTTTTGAACTTTTGTTTTTGTAAAATATTACATATGTAGCAAATTTAGGTGGTCTTCATTCTTTTTTTTCTTTTTCAATTTTTTTTTTTTAATTTTTAAATTTACTCCACATACTAATATTTGAACTCCCCTACAGGGAGACCTCAAAATCCCTCCTCATTCTCCTATTACCCTTTGTGTGCAGCCTGATCACCCGTAATATCCTCCCCGTGTAGCACCCCACAATCGTCACATCGAGTCGAGCCCACACAGCTGTGCGCTAGCCAGCTTGATTGCCCACGATCCTCGCCCACAGAAAGTCGCATCACAGTTCGTCCCCGCACACAACCAAGCAGTGGATTCGCCTACACTACCCTCGCGCGCACACCCTTGTCAAGTCGTCGCACGCACAATGCCCATGCATGTGCCTCACTACGCATCACCGAGCAACCGTACACAATAGCGTCAAGCTTGTGTGCCTGTGCCTTCGCCCGAGCAACCACAACCCCGTCACGCGCCGCCTTCTGCTATCAGTATGTTTATGTGATAGTATGAGTTCTCGTTTTTGTGTGTAATTTCCAAACCTTGATCCTCATGGTTGGTTTAGTTTCTTAAAATGTTGCCTAGCTGTTACATTGTGACTAGGTTGTGTGTAAGGCTAATGTGAAATCGTTATCTGGAACTCGTGCGATTTTGTTATGTATTCTTATGTGGTAACGATCTTTTACCTCGAGTTGTGTGGACCTTTGCACATGTCTAATTAATTGTATATGATGCCATTATGTTGTACTATATTCGAGCATGTCTAAATAGCTACTTGTTTCGGTGATGATCTGATCGTCTAGGTGTTAGCATGTGCTCAATTCTATTGTATGTGTTTTGTAGGATCATGTTTAGGATGATTGACGTGTGCTTGTGTTGAGCATGTTAGTGTGATCTGGTTGTCTTAATCTAGAAGCAGATGAGATGATGCAGTATAACATGTCGCCCTTTCAGGTTGGAGATGTAAGGTATCAACCACCCTCAACAGTTGGGGATGCGAGGTAATATGTCGCTCTCAATGAAACCTAGCTTTGTGCCTGCTAAAGCGTGACCCTGATCATAATGTAAGCCTGCTATTTTACGGTCCTTAGCTTCAGGTGATGGGTGTGAACGAGCTAACTTAGTTGATGTTGAGAGCCTCCCATCAATTGTGAATATGTGGACACCATTCTTGAGTCGTGGGCATGTGGACTTATTCCATGATAGTCTGTGTAGGCCTACACCTATTGGGCTTCAATAACATGCGATGTATTCATACACACATTAAATATTACGAGGAAGGCTCACTCGAGCTAGTGTCGTAAGTACACTATTCTCAGTTTGTCTAAAGCTGTTCACTTAGAGCCTCTCCTAGGTGTTCAGAGCATTGCAACGTCATTGATAGTTAGGACGAGATGTCGAGTTGCTCTCGTAAAAGAGTTATTATGATAAGTTAGATTTGGTTGTATTGCATGTAGAGCTAGGGCGTCTGTTGATGTGTTACTATGCGTATTGTACCTCGAGGTTGAAGGTTCTTACTAAGTATTTTGTACTCACCCTTATTTCCGTGGTTTCCACCAAGTAACTTGGGACAACACTAGGATGGCTAGTTGGAGGGGATTAGTAGATCATGGTAATTCGTTGTCCAGTTCATCTAGTATTTTATTTATGGGTTCCTGTTTCATCGTGTTAACTAGAAGACTGCTTCTCATTTCATTTATTTATTAACTCTTTGTAATAATAATCTTTGGCAAGAGATTTGAACTAATATCTTCAGTATTTCTTGATCGAACGGTTTTACGGTTTAAATAAATGAATTTGAATTCTCGTCATTTCTTTTACAACTGTTTGAATCATGCATGTTGAGTAGGACCTAGGTCTAGGACCATTTAGGGTACATGGTCCGGGTTGGGTTGGGTCTGGGAAATTTTGTTGACCAACCCAAATTTTCGGGTTGATCAATTCTCCAACTCGTCCAACCCTATGCATTAGAGCAACCCAACCCAATCCAACCCTATATTTTTAAGTTGGATTGAGTTGGGTTCTTGGATTATGTTATTTTAAATTCGGGTTGGATTGGGTTTTGTTGGATTGTGTTGTTGAACGAGCTAAAAATTGGTCAATCTTGAAATCGGTCCAACTCAACAAAAATTATAAAATCATAACTCAACTCA
>JBBMEF010000018.1:15123654-15140644 GCA_037832685.1 Sicyos baderoa | reverse complement strand
CCTAATTCTTCCTATTTATACTAAACCATAGAATTTACTAAACTACCCTTCATTAAACATAATAAATCTAATAACATAATTAAAACAATATTAAAGTCCTAAAACTACTCTTCACATCTTATTGCGCCTTTTGTATACTTGCATCTCCTTCGGGATCGTATCACCCTCACCTTATAGAAAAAAGTGGCAATTCTTTGCTGTACAGAAAATCTACATCCTGGTCGTCCAGCTTCAAAAACACTACACATGAAGATAAGTTCTAAACACATTGATGTGAAAATGGATGATTACAACTTACAAGTAACACAACTCAGCATCGAAGATTTAAATAATATCAGTTGGTTCAATTCTATATATTGTACAAAAATTTATAACCTGCTAGGCAGTGCTTCGCAAGCATGTTGAATATGTCCGAGGAAACCTTTCGATACAGATGGTTTCCCAAAACGAACATACGGTGCCAACAAGGCAACCAAAGCATAGTTAACTCCTACGCCAACCAAAAGATCAGCAAGATAAAGCTCAAATTCTGGCCAGAAATCTTTGCCTCTTTTTTGAACTTCCGCAACAGTAGAACATAAAGAATCAACCACTAACTGCCCATATTAAATCAGTAATTTTAAAAATTCCATACGACATCCCGAATTATGTCAAAACAATGATATCGAGTCTATCCTCATCAGCATTTACATGCCTTCCCAATGAATTTCCCATTTTAATTCTACTTCCAGATACAAGTGCATGTAGAATTTATCTATTAGACTCAACCAGGTTAAACCATAAACATATCAACTATCTCAGTATATTTTTTTTCTGCTACATCATAATCAGATCTCTGATAACTTGATCAGATAGAAATTTGCAAGAAACACAGTAACTAATAAGAGGATGAAGCTAATAAACCTCCACGCCAACTTTGAAGAGAAATGACGGATCAGCCAGCATCCTGTTTCGAATCATAGCGCAGGATTTCATCAATAAGCCAAGAGGCCAGCCGAAACCCTTGAATTATCAAAGAAGGAAATTGGTAAGCAGACATGTGTTGAATTATGTTAAATCACCGATCAACCCAAAAGTTTAAGGTGGTAGGTTGGGATAAATTTAATTATGTCACCGACTCACCCCTCAAATTCCCTACAAACGGAATTCAATTTTAATTGGGGAGGAAACGGCTTGGCTGAGACTCGAACTCAGGACAAGCTGCTTTGATACAAAGTTGAATTATGTTAAACCAATCAACCCAAAAGCTTTGGATAAATTTAATTATGCCAACAAAAAAGATGGCTAACGATTTAGTGTATTAGTTGATAGAACGATATGCCCCAACATTAAACATGTAGAACAGATTGAAAAATAAAACTAACCTGCATCTCCAAATATCTAAACAGTAGCAATTTGCGAATTCCCTCAGTTTTCGCTGCCTCTAACATATCCGAAGGAAGAGTCACCCCTCGTGATTCCACCTCTTTCATCACCTCCTCAAACTTCATAATTGGGCCAAATTCCTCTTCTTCTTTGTCCCCGTTACGGTCATCCTCGTCATTGCTGCCGCCACCTCCTCCTCTACCGTTATTATAAGTTCCATTGCCACCGTTCCCATCAATTAAAATTCCATCATAGTTATCACTGTGAACATCCGACATCTCCAAAGTTCTAAACTCCTTTTCTCTAATGGCGTCATCTCCTTCCTTCGAAACAGTAAGATCAGCTGCAGCAGGAACTTCCGAATCAAAATGCGACTGCGAACAATTCGCGACCACCGAAAATTTACATTTCGTTTTCACAGCGACGGATCTTGCAATACGTTTTCTAGCCGATACTGGATACAAAACCTCCTTCCCCATACTTTCAAAGCTTCTACATCTCAAAACCTCCCCGTAAGTCCACTTCTTCCCCAAAATTACTTCATTTCCTAACTCCATACAACACGACGCCCCAAATACCGCCATATTAGAGAATTTTCAGGTCCTAATCGTCGTCGAATTCACAACTTCACCAGAGAAAAGCCACAAACAAACACAAGTTTCAGAGCAGCAAACGTAATCGCGACTTAACTTCTAATGAGCGCATAACAACATAGAAAGTTCCTTAATCATCATGCTGTATAGTAAGTAAACTAAGTAGGATCAGATATTCAAAGTATCATTGTTCTTCCGACTAACACTCGAAAAGAATAGGAAATTAGACTATAAAGTTATGCAGGAAGTGAGAATACCTCTGCTCCGGCGAAGAAACCTAGAAGAAACGGGAGCGACAATAGATTCAATTGAGGAAGTCGCCGTTATTCAGATGAATCGAGGCGGCGGCGGTGCAAAGCCGCGAAGGTTGTGATGAGACTGTATGAAATATGGAATACGATGAGATTCTGGATTTTCGTATGCCTCTCCTTTTTAACTTCACAAATTGGCGCTATAAGTTTGTTGAGTGCCACCGCCCACCATCAAAGGTCCCGGTTGCCAATAAACTATCGACGTATTAACGATTTCATTGTTTAGTGAAAATTTTGAAAATTTTCTCATTTATTTGATAGTAGTCTAGTTTGAGTGAGGATTGTGTCCGATTTGTATTAAAAAAAATATTAAAAAATATATATAATTTTAATTATTTTTTAGTATAAATTTGGAGACTATATCAACCAACTCTACCTAAAAACACTTTCAAATAATATGAGAATCATTTCTTGAATGAAATTGGTATATATATAAATATATGTATATATATATTTTGAAATCCAAGTGACTGTACATTTAATTTTATTTGTAGTATGGAGTATATTTGATTTTCTATAAAATTACATCTATAATTTATTTATTTTTTTTAAAGATAATTTGTTGTAGATAGCAATTTTTTAATTGTCTATTTTTATTATAACATTTTTCTTTTAGAAATATTTCTTCCATTAACAAAATTTGAGTTTTATTATTATTATTATTATTATTATTATTATTATTATTATTTATTTATTTATTTTTAAAGAAAATTTGAGTTTTGTTAGTTACGGTCTCATTGTTGAAGATTGTCTATTCTAATATACCTGATTTTTTTCTAAAAAATTATTATCTATCCCTTTTTTTCAATTATACATGAATTTTTTTGATAAATTTAGAATGGATTCCATAGTCAAATCGATATTCTAATTTTTTTTGAATACCAAATAGATATTCTAATTAGTTGCACATAATTAATTAAAATAGATGAAAGATTATATTTATGCCAGTGAGAATAACTTTATTAGTACAAGATATTTTATTGAAACAAAATACAAAATCAATAAAGATTTAAGTTTTAAGTTAACAATTTCATACTAAAATCGAGATAATAATAGCATAGGCCCTGTTTGATAGCCATTTGGTTTATTATTTTTTGTTTTTCAAATTTAAGCCTATTTTCTCTCAAATTTTCTACAATTTGTTTCATCTTTACTATCATGTATACATTTTTCCTTAAGAAAGTAGGGAAAGACCAACCAACTTTTGAAAACAAAAAAAAAGTAGCTTTCCAAAGTTTATTTTTGTTTTTAAAAGTTGGTTAGTATTCTCCTATTTTCTTAAAGAAAAATAGATAAAATGATAGAAATGATAGAGCATTCTAGGAAATTTGAAAAAGAATAGGCTTAAATTTGAAAAACAAAAAACAAGAAACTAAATAGTTATCAAACGGGCCATAATAATTTTGATTTACACACATAAAATGAGAATAAAGGTAACAATCTAAGTATTAGTTCCTTATATTTCGAAAGGATATATTATTTATTCTTTAGTTCTAGGATTAAATGTTTCATTTTTTTTTTTTTTTTTTAAAAAAAGATCGATACTCTGACTTATCTTTTTCATGTATATCTTTCTATAGAATATATATTTTTTATTTATTAAAACATGAGCTCTCTCCAATCCTTTATCTTTTTTCTTATGTAAGAGTATGAAAATTTGGACCATTAAAAGAGTTTATTTATTAAATATCGGTTATGCCCACTTCTCTTTTTCAAAATATAATAATAATAAACAAACAAACACGTGAACTCTTTATAAAAATATTTTTTTTGTACAAATTTAGAACGATATCAATTAAACTAAACCATCAAAAACAAAACTTACACAGAATATAACATAATCAATGCATCGAATTTACATTATTATAAGAATAAGAATAAGAATTAACATTATTTCAAAAGAAAAGAATAAGAATTAACATCTTTCAGAAAAAAAAAAAAACTAACATCTTACAAGTGTAGAACTAAACACCACAATTTATAATTCCTCACAAGCAATATTATTATTCTTATAAATGCATTTTTATTCTTATACACCACAAGTTACAACAGATTCATGTAAGGATGGAACTCAATCTATTGGGTCATGGTAAAATTGATGTTGTTCAACTATTATCTAAAAATAAAGTTTTTTTTTAAAATATATATATGGTAACATTAATGTTGCTCAACTATTATCTTAGTGTAAAAGTAAAGTTTTTTTTTTTAATATATATATATATATATATATGAGAATTTTCCTAAGCACCATATTCTATCTCTTGTATTATATTTGTAACATAATTTTTAAAATAATTCATGTATAGCACATAATTTTTTATCAATGTGACAAAAATATTGAATTCTATCAATGATAGAACTTAACCAGTGATAGAACATAATTTTTTATTAGTGATAGAACTCAACTAGTGATAGATTGATTCTACCACTAATTGAATTCTATCATTAGTTTTTTTTTTTGTGACAAATAAATTAGTTTTGATTTTGTGATGAAAATATTTTACCATTTTTTTTTATTATATAAGCAAAATCCCCACTATATATATACAACAAAAAAGAGTTAAAATAATAATTTGGTATCTAATTTTATAATAATTTGGTCTCTCAAACTCCAAATAAGCCTTCCTGCTTGAGGTTCGAAAAATCTGCTATTCGATCCTGCCTATCAGAATTAGTGAAGTATGTATCAAGGAACAACTCCTTGAGTACTCGTCCCAAGTAGGGGTCGGGGCGTCGGCTGCTCTCATTTCCAACTCTGATTCCCACCAAGATTGTGCCTCGTCAATCAGAGTAAATACTGCACAACGAACTTTATGATCTTCTAGGCAGGACATATTGCGAAAAGTGGCCTCTATAGATTTTAACCAAAACTTCTAGGTTCCCACTTCTTGAAATCTTTCAGGAAACGAGTATTCTCCATGGTTTCCTCACTGTTACTTGCATCCACTAGGTTTCCCTCTTGATTTCTTCCCTCTTGAAGTCCAGGCGCAAAACCCGAACTCTGCACATTTGCTTGGTACATATTCAATACTGCAAACTGGATAGCTCCCAAAACTTCTGGGGTCAATCATGGAGCTCCCGGCACCGCGGCCACAACTGTTGGCACAACTCCACTCGATTCCCCCTCAGCTGGGGGTGTCCTAATAGACGGTTGCACCTCAGGAATTGGTGCACCTCTACCTCCAGTTGTGCTCCTAGTTACTATGTCAGACATATCTCGAGTCTGCAAGAGGATCAGAAATCTCTTAGTCCCTATTGGACTAACCTCTCAACACAAAGTACAAAACAACAAACACAAATTCAAAACAAAGTTCTAGATCAATGTGTTTCTTTAATAATTATGAACTCTTAAAAGTTACCCAATGGAGATCGACAGCTGAAAACCATGAGACTCAAACAACCTACATAGTAAGCTAGTCTACTGAATCTATGACTCTGAGCTCTGATACCAACTGTAAAGGTCCGACCCAAATATGGTCCCATTCTAGGTCATTACCCTAATGCATGCTTTAAATTAATAACGTAAGAAATAGTAGAAATTCCAATGAAAAGTCATAAGCAAATAAAAACATAACATGCCCTAATGAGTTCATGCAGAAGGAGACAAACATAAAGTAAAATAGATAAGTTCATCATAAAGTTTTCAAATATGCAGCAAACTCAAGATCTTTCAACTCGATCATCCATCCTGGTAAAGCCCGTGAGTACCTGTGGAAACCCACATAAAGAAGAGGGATGAGTTATTAAACTCAGTGAGGATCCCTAACTTGGGATCTTTAAGCATGATCTAGAACAAGGAAAACAATCAGATACAGAGAAGGGGTCCATTGAACCCAGGCTCCAATGAGCTGTCTAAGGTGGAATCTTAGACCAAAATACCCTCTGGAGTCCTTTGACTCACTTGGGCAAGCTGGAAATCCTATATCATGGAGGATTTCCTCGGCGAGCAGGTAAACTAATGGCCCTCAATACACACGGTCTCACAATGAACCGATTGTACAACTACCGATCATGGTGGGATATCGCCTACGCATTCCCAAAATCGTGATAAGGCTCCTAGGACATCGTTGGGAGAACTCTGGCAGGGTGAGCAATCTGGTCGACCGACCGGTCTCAAGCCTTAACTACGAGTGGAATATCGCTCATCGTCTGGCAACCCGAACAATACCTCTATCCGCTACCCGTACCAAGGCCACGTCTGTCCAGGGTACCGAAACGTGCTATAAACAAACAAGTTCCATTTGGACAGAGAATAACATGCTCATATCATATAAACGCAACCTTCACAGCTTATACACATGCTCGTAAGATAACAAAGTCAATCAATTCATAACATATTCTCAGTAAAACATGCTTTAGAATAACTCAATTCAAGTATCAAGATTAATTTCACTATTCTAGACATGCATTTGACAACCATGAAGATCACAAATCAGCGATATGAACCCTCACATTGGCCGATATCCAAAGAGTCTATAAAAATTTATTTCAAACAGCTCCAAAAAGCCCTTCTTGAGTTTCCTCACCGTATAACGCACAAACGGGCAAGAATTACAACCTTAGACTACCAAAATTGGACTCGGAACGTCGAAAATACCCAAAAATGACATACTAGAAAATTCGGCGTCGGCGGTCAACGATGGTCAACGACAGTGACAGGTTTGAAAGTGTTTTGGCTGACGCACGCGAGGTTCAGAGTGGAAAACCGGCTCGGAGTGGCGCACGACCAGGTTTGGGAGGTGCTGTTGGTTCGGGAGACACGCGGCGTAGGCTCGGATGACGCACCTCTGGTTCAAGAGGCGCACACGACTTGGATCCAAGCGTGGGCGTGATCTTGCGGCGCTGGTGCTTCGGAGCGCGGTTCGGTGCGAGGTTTGGAGGCGTTTCCTCAGAAGACGTGTTCAACAGCTGATTTTTGAAAATAATTAATTAAAAACGTTTTAAAAAAAATAAAAGCGTTTATTCAATAAACACATTCGCAACAGAAACTTAAAATCCAACCTCTTTCAATGTAGATCGAATTCTGAGACGATTCTGGCCAATCCAAAGCACGATTTCCAAGGAAAACAACAGTTCTTTCAATCCTTGAGCAATAATTGACAATTCGGACGGCTCATGGCACGCAAAACGATAAAACAAAGGGAAAGCTAGGGTTTTGGGTGGATTTGAGATCAAAACACAAATTCTGATTTCTTGGTGAGGCTAGAGCTTCATTTGAGAGGTAAGGGTGCTTAAATAGGGCAAAATCGAGCGGTTATTAAATTACAAAAATGCCCTTAGGTTAAATTATTCATTTAAATCCCGAAATTCACCCAAACGACAATTTAATTTTCTGAATTAAAACTAAAAAGGCTCTTTTTAGGGTAAAAAAAAATAAATAACTTCTCGAGAATCTCAGAATTAGAGACATTTGCCTATTTGGATGTAAATTTAAAAAAAGAAAAAATTATTTTCAATAGTTAAAAAAAAGAATAATCACAAATGAATGGTTAAAAATGAGTTAAAAATAAATGATTACAAATGAGTAATAAGTATTGATGAATTATTTTTGAATGATCAGAAATGAAAAGTTATTTTGAATAATAAAAATGAGGAGTTATTTTGAGTAGTTACAAAAATTCGTTTGGACATAATTTTTTAAAAACTAGTAAATCTCCAATCAAAATCCCCAAGATGTTAGCTACTTTTTGTTGAAAGAGTAAAGTCATCAACTTCTTCCTCCCGTGGCCGAAATCAGTTCTTTTATGAAATTTTCTATTTCAAATCTGGATGACATCCTTTGTCGATCTAATTTTTTTTTATAGAAAAACAATATTGAAGTCGAAAATGACTTGAACAAAGAATAAGAAAACTCCGACATCGAAGCTCTAATATCAATTGTTGAAAAATAAGTAATCGCAAAAGTCATAGTCAAAGAGTATACAAATAATCTATAAGGAGTGGGGGAGAAAGATTAGAGCACAATATTTTAAGTGGTTCGACAAGTAACACCTATATCCACTCGAAACATAGAGATAGAGCTTTTATTTTATTTTGAAAGATCAATTAGAGAATCAAACAAGCAATAGAAATACTAAAATTTGGAACACCATTAATGTCTATATATATACATAAAAGGAAGATTGTACTGAATAGTCCAATTTTATAAAAATAATTATAGATCTAAGCAAATTTGAAAATATTTAGCATCCATAGTCAAATATACAATATAAATAATAATCATCATACCGTATTATGTATTAGTTATTCGGTATAAAAAGTATTACTTTATATCGTATATTTGACTATGATTGCTAAATTTTTTCAAATTTACCTAGTGTTGTAAATATTTTATCAATTTGGTCTATTCCTGCAAAATCCTCTATATAAAACTCATCATCAACTCATAGACAACAACATTTAAACTAGAAATGATAAACCTTGGTTTTATGAGTTAAGGGACATGAACTAATTGTAGTTAGGACTCTAGTTTAGTAACATGCTTAACATATTTATTCAACTAATTTCAACACCCTTCATTAAGCTTTTTTTTTTTTTGAAACACCCTTCATTAAGCTTTTTAATTCAACAACAAATAAGAAATACCGTTGGTGGACTAAGGTTAAAAAAATCTTAAAAAATTATGCCTACTCAAAAATTAATTTATTATAATTTTTATATATTAAAATATTATATGGTCATACAATATATATCCTAAAAATAATTGAAGTGCTCCTAAGATGTTTTCACATAAATTTTAAAATTAAGAAAAAAACAAAAAACAAAAAAATTCAAGTCGAAGATTCCAACCGTAACTTATTACTTAAAAACCAATCTTATGTGAATTGGGCTATTGGTTTATATTATATATTTTTATCATACTTTCATTAAAGAAAGGAAATTATTAAAATCCAAATTAATAGAGTGAGTTTCTTTTTATTTATTAAATCAAATTAATCGAGTGATCAAAATTCTCAATTCAATGGCAGTAAAATCCAAAGTCGATGTAGCCAATATTACTTGTAGATAAAGACAGAAGATTCTCACTCTAAAATTTATGTATTTTATTATTCTTCATTACGAAGACACATCCAACATAGTGCTAGAGGAATAATAAAGTCTATCATCCCATGTGTAATGATTGAATGAGCTTGAAACCAGCTCATAAAATAATATAATAATAATTAAACAAAATAAGTCAAATATACATGGGTATATTAATATATATATATAACTCATCATCTAACTCATAGACAACAACATTAAATTTCATGTGTATAGTGGCAAATAGAATAAGAACTAAAAATGAATCTATTTTGATGACGAAGTTGTTTAATTTAAAATAGTATTCAGTAAGAATGAAAGTTTAATCGTCTTTCATTATGATCGAGAGCAATCTATTTTTTATGACGAATTTATTTAGTTTCAAACTTCTACGAAAATATGTGAAACTAATGAAACCAATTAACAATTGATTAAAACTCTTTAACACGAATCAAGAACTCTTGATTCATCCTATTCATATCCAAACAAACTTCTTTCTTCGAAACAGACTAACAATAGATTAAAACTCTTTAGCAATCGAATGTGTCAGTGACGTAATGGTTTCATTATTTGGTTTTGTAAACTAGTTAACTTGTTTGTTCAACAGAAGTTTCTATTGACATGACTTTGATACCATATAGATGCCGAGAGGAAAATACTATATCAATTTTAGAATAATTCATTTATAATAGTTAAGCCAATCAAAACCAACAAATGCAAGTAATATGATAAAGAACAAAAGTACCTATTCATAAGATAAGTAAAGTTAGGAACAAACATTTTATGATCTTGATTCTTGAAAGGAAGTGAGAAGTTCCACAACTCTACTCATTGCAGGCCTCAAATTTCGATCTTCCTTGACACACAATAAACCCACTTTCAACAACATATCAATCTTGCTACCATGGTGGCTTTCTCTCAATCTTGGATCAATCACATCTCCAATCTTGCCTTGTTCTATATTCTCAACCATCCACCTTACAAGATTACTATATCTATCTTCTCCAATAGTTGAAAAAGATTGAAAATTTGATGCACTTTTTCCACTGATAAGTTCCAATAGGACAATGCCATAGCTGTAAACATCTGCCTTTGCATCAATCTTGTGATCCATCATCCATTCTGGTGCCAAGTAACCTCTCGTCCCTCGCACTTTCGAGAATCCGCTTTCATTGATCTCTCGAAAAAGCTTCGACATTCCAAAATCTGCAACTTGGGGCTCCATATCCTCACCGAGGAGTATATTTTGAGGCTTGACATCACAATGAAGTACCCATTCTAGACATTCTTCATGTAAATAGGATAGACCCTTTGCTGTCCCAACTGCAATTTCATATCTTTGTTCCAATCCTAATGTTGTTTCAGATGAGTTTGAGAATAAAAGTTTATCCAATGACCCATTTTTCACAAACTCATAAACTAGCATTTTGTGATGTTTGTCAGAACAAAACCCCCATAATTTCACCAAGTTTTTGTGGTTGATCTTTCCAATTATGCTCACCTCTGCCCAAAACTCTGCTTCTCCTTGTAAAACCCCTTCTAATCTCTTCACTGCCACAACTCTTCCATCATCCAATTCTCCTTTGTAAACTGTTCCAAACCCTCCTTTTCCTATCACTTGCTTGAAGTTTCTTGTCGCTCTCTTCATCTCTACATATGTGAATCTTTTGAACCCCATGGCTAAAACAATGTAGCCCATGTTAGCTAACTCTTCGTTAACCCGCTTTCGAAAAACATACCACCATCCGAGTCCTATGAAGATGATCTCGATGAACCCAATTACGACAACGAATCCGGTCAACAATCCCATGTACCGAAACCGGGCTATTTTGGCTTGTTCGTATACTTGTGTACTGTTTAGAACAAGTTCTTCAGCGGAGCATTTCAATGAATCATCTCCTAATCCCTTCAAATTTGTTCTTCGTTTTGGTGTCTTGATATGCATTAGGATAATGTTATCTGGTTTAAGATTCCCATTACGAAGAGCTCCTTTAGGAAAGCATTGTCCAACACCTTCCATTGAATATCCAAATCCCAAGCATTGACAACTGTTGAGACATGAATTCCTACATGTCTCAACCGAAACTTCTCGCGCATAACCAACCAAATCATAACCGTAATAATCCGTACGAGGAAGTTGAATGAAATCCAAATCTTCAGATTTACATGTCAAATTAAAAGACGGGTTGCAGCCTTTACTCCAATCGGAACGATCGGTTCGAGTAAAACCCGGAGGACAAACACAAGTAGGCAATGGATTATACTCACAAATCCCAAATTCTCCACATAGCCCATGAACCAAACAAACATCTAATTGACCACCAGGAAGCCATGTGACTTTCCAATCTCCTGTCAATTCATCAAGGCTGTATAATCTCAAAACCCCATCAAAATCCAACGTTAATCTCCTCTTTGGACCAACCCCATAATCTGTTGCATTGATATTCAAATTATCCGTAGATTCGAACCCCCCGTAATCATTTAAAACCGCGATTCTCGAGCTGTTGTAGCGAGTTCGACCGTTATCGAAAACACTCTTGACAGGATCAGGCCAGTAAATGCTCGAAAGAGAAGGGCTATTGTAAATGAGATTAAGAACATTGTCGTCATTGAATTTAAGGAAATAGAATCCGGATAAGTAAGAACCTGGACTTCTCATCGAAACCATTGTCGAGTTCTTGACGAAACGCTGCTGCGGAAGCAGAGTATCCGTCGGGAAATCAAAGCTCTGCCAAATGAAACCACCAACTTGATCGGCTAGAACAAGATTTCCATTCTCGAGAAGTCGAAGCTCGACTTGTTGCGAAGTGATTGTGTTTGTAGCCCATCGGATCGAGCCGTCGGCGTCGGTGAGCTCGAGGTTGCCGTTGGGGTTTAGGCTCAGCTTGGATTGGTGGCCGTTGACCGGGTTGTCTCTGTTCGCCATCCAAACAACGGTTTTGTCGGTACTTTTCGTGAACCAAACTGAATAGGAGAAGGAATTGTTGCCGGTTTTGTAAAACCCGGACGAGAAAGTTCCCTTTGGGGATGTTTGGATCTGGGTGCTGTGGTCCTCAACGGCTATGGATTGTCCCTGAGTTAGTGTTTGGAATTGGAATTGTGGTGGAGTTGGCTCCGCTGAGAGTGGTGTGATTAGAAAGATGTAAATTAGAAGGGCCAAAACGAACATTTTGAAGTTGGGAAGCTTTGAATTGCAAGAATTTGTGAAAATTGCAGTTTCTTTTGTAGAGAGATTTTGAACCAATTTAGAAAGTACCAGTTCAATACTAGCGTCACACGTCCCAGCTCGAGGATTGAGTTCGTTTTTATTAGAGTTCAGTGGAGAGAATTTGGGTGTTATCTAGCATTCAAACGTGGCAGTTGTAGTTGCCAGGTTGAGCACGGAAGAATATTTATTTAACAAAAAATAAAATAAGACTTTGACTTTTTATTTATTTATAGTTATTATTTTAAAGAAGGACGATAAAAACTCATAAAATAAAGGTACGAGCAAGCTAATTTAAAAATTTTCTTTCATGGAATTGGATTTTAATTTTTTTTTATGTTGGATTTATATTTTTTGGAAGGTTGTAAGTTCTTTTATTGGTCAATTTTTCAATATATATCGAGAGTAGGAAGATCGAACTTATAACTTCATCGTAACCCAGGTCGTACAAGATGCCGCTATAACTCGATTTATGTTGACGGTCAATTTTTTGACTTGAATAGTCAAACTCACCTCCCACTTAGAATAATATTAATTAATAAATAAAATTTTAGAATATTGATAAACAACATGTGTTTATGAGATAGGTAATTTGGAAAAAAAAATTGATGTGTACAACGTCAATACATGTATTTAAACCGTGATAAGTTTGTAAGAATTTCACCTTCAAATAAATTTTATTGGAAATAAAAAATCTGATACATTGAGAATTAATGTTTGTACAAATCTATATATATATATTAATATAAGTTGAGAAGGAGGACTACGACCAAATAGATCAATGGCGCAATGATTTCATTTACGGGTTGTTAATCAATTCAACACCAACCTCACTTACAGGTTCGAGACCGAGAATTGGACCTTGATATGTGTTTTGCTTATATAAAATGGAAAATAAAAAACAAAAAGAAAATTTGTAGTAAATTTTATATTTGTATTTTAACTTTATCAATATTTTAAAAGGAAAAATGTTTTCGTCCTTATGAACAACTAGTCAAGTCTTCCATGACATAACTTTTTTAATAAATGTTCAAACAAAATTTTTATGTCATTAAGGATTTTTTATTAAGACATTGAAGGTTTGACTTCTTATTTATGAGGAAGCAAATATTTATCTTTTAAAAATATTTTTCTGATAAATTATATATATATATATATAAAAGATGGGAAGGAAAACCACAAAACCCTACATAAAAAAGTACTACTACTTAAATGAATGGATTAATAACACAGTAATTTTATTGTTTGATTAAAAATTAGTTTAACACCAACGTTACAGGGTCGATCACTACACTTCATATTTGTAAATATTTTAAAATGAAAAATATTTTCGTCTTTATAAATAACTAGTCAGGGAAGTTTTACTCGATTACAAATAACATTGGAAAAAAAAACATTTATGTATGATTGAACGGGGGAAAAGAATTTTCTCCGAGAAAAGACACATTGACTGCTTGATTTGAATTAGGTGAGAAATAATTGGCAACTCTTTTAAAAAAAAAGAAGAAATAATTGGCAACTTGTTAAATAAATATTATTAAATATTGTACGTCAATTCTCCTTTTGGTATCACTTTTAAATATTTTCGAGTGTTGAACTGATTTACAACCAAACAATGAAATTGTTGCACCATTAATCAATTCGAGGAGAGAAAAGTATTAAATACAGAAAAAATAAAAAAATAATAAATACAATTTCAAAAGTTGTAAGTATTTTCAAAATATTTAACTAGAGGACTATATTAATCTTGTTTTCTTATGGGTTTTTTTTCGTTGCTTACTATAACTTTTTTTAAAAAACAAAAATTTATGTTGATTCTGACCTTTTATTTTGAATTCAACAATAATAAGATATGCTTTTTTTTCTTGAGTACAAATTGTGAAAGATTATAAATACTGATTTTCACGAATTGAATTTTGGAGTGGAAATAGAATAACACAAAATCAGATAACTAAGGCCCCGTTTGATAACCATTTGGTTTCTTGTTTTTTGTTTTTAAAATTTAAGCCTATTTTCTCTCAAATTTCCTACTATTTGTTTCATTCTTTCTACCATGTATACATCTTTCCTTAAGAAAGTAGGAGAAGATCAACCAACTTTTAAAAACAAAAAAAAATAGCTTCCCAAAGTTTGTTTTTGTTTTTAAAAGTTGGTTAGTATTCTCTTACTTTCTTAAAGAAAGATGAATAAATTGTAGGAATGATGGAAGACATTGTAGGAATTTTGGGAGAAAATAGGCTTAAATTTGAAAAACAAAAAACAAGAAACCAAATGATTATCAAACGGGGCCTAAATGGTTATCAAACGGGACCTAAACAATTGAGGTTCTCTTGGTTACCCAAATTATGGGGAGACCACTGTTTTTTTTATATATATATATTGAAACCATTTAGTGTTATTATTTATTATTATTATTATTTTGAAAAGAACTATTTCATGAAGTAGTTGTGGCAAACGGCGTTAGCGGCTACGGTCCGTTTTCTATGTTAATTCATTGTTTTCTTTTCCTTTTTTAATCGTAAATTTCTTAATTATTTCTCTATCATTGCCCGCTTTTGTATTCGTTTTTTTTAAGTCAACTATATTTAGGAGGGTATGATATTCCACCTGTGATCTCTTGATTTCTGGTTTGTAAATGATATATTGAAATCATATAAAAAATAATAATAATTTAGTGTATATAGTAAATTTATGAAAATTTACCGTAGATATAGTAAATTTTACTATTCTCATTTTAGTTCGATCAATTTATAAAAATATTTTGTATATAACTAAATATTACAAATTTCATTGTGTTTCAATCAATTTGCATTGATTTTTTTTTATTATTAATTTATCTTGATCGAAGTGGTTGATTTTCTGGGTTGAAAGGTTACAAGTGAGTATATGTCAATTTTTAAATTATGCTATATTTGACTTTTTTTTTTATAAAAAATTATATCCATAAATTTTGTTTTATTTTTTATTATACATGGAAAAATTCATAAATTTATTTTATAAATAAACATATTAAAAGCCTATTTGTGTGGTACTATACAAAAGGTACACCTTCATTGTTTAGAGAAAATTTTCGCGTATTTTACGTTCTTTTAACTTCAAACTACAATTTTCTGCCAATAGATTAATAACTTAAGCAACATTAATATACACCTAATGACCTAAGATCTTGAGTTCAAGTCTCCCCCATCCACCGATTGTTGTAATCTAAAAAAAAACTTCAACCTACTTTAAAATAATTGGTATATTTCGTAAAAGAAAATTATTATAGTATATAATTTAATAACTCACATCATATATAACTTAATATTTAAGAAATTGTGAATGTAAAGTTGTCATTCTCAAACTTTTGGGAAAAATAAAAGATGGTTTGTTCAAATATTTTTAACTTTTTAATAAATTAAATACAATTGTTTTGATAAAAATTTTGAAAGAAAAATGTTTTATCGCTATTTTTATAACGTTTTTTTTAAAAAAAAAAATCATAAAAATATATAAATTTGTAGTCAAATTTTAGAAACAAAAATTTTGATTTTGATTTTTCAAAACATTACTATTTTAAATAGTTTAGTATAAAATATATGCCAAAAAATATGAATGAAATAGTGTTAAAAAATTAATTTTAAAAGTCAAAAACTAAAAAGTAAATAATTATTCTATAAATTTAAAAGTTTTAATAGGTGGATTGGGAGACAATTTTGTGTACTTTAAAATGATTTTAGAAGATAAAAAGTACAATTTTGTCCAAGTATTCCAATCATTAACTCAATCAGTTCAACAGTTTCACTACCAAATACTAAACATATATTTGAAACAACTAATCGCATAATTTATTGGTTGTTCGGGTTAATAGTGAATGGGTGGAGATTTGTTGATTCATACTCATTGCGATTAATAACATAGTTAAATTAATAAAATTAGAAATTGAATCTTTCAAGCTAGTTAATGGTTTGATTATTTGGTTGTAAGTCACTCAATTTGCATTCATGATCTTTAAATCATTGAAGCTTGAAAAACTACTTCTTATTAGAGAGTATGGAGTTCCACTTCAAAATTAATTGGCAATGAGGGGAATATTTCATATAAATGAGTTGTACAATCCTCACATTTTCAATATGGGACAATTGCCACAAGGTGAGTATCTTCAACATTTCTTTTTTGGAAAATACTCTTATAGTCTCAAGTATTAGCCTTTTGGCAGTAGTTTCGATTCGTTCATAAATTATCATGCAGTAGTTTAATTGGTCAAACAAGGTTTCAAAGTGCGTAAGATGGTGAAAGTTTAATCTATAGTGACCACCAACCTAAAAATTAAGTTTATACAATTCATACTATTTGAAGTTTTTTTTTTTGAATCCGTCGAATAAAGTTAGATTTAGTTTTTATTATTTCAAAAAATAGAATTTAATCCTATAATTCTAAGGGGAATTTGCATGTATATTACAATAAGATAAAAAAATTGAGTAAATAGCAACTTTTTGAAAATATTTGCAAAT
>JBBMEF010000018.1:15090102-15113769 GCA_037832685.1 Sicyos baderoa | reverse complement strand
TTGCTATATTTGCAATATTTTTAAAAAGTTGCTATAATTCTAATGCAGACTAGGAAATTTGTCATACAACGCAAATTTCCTTAAAATAAATCAATTAAACTCCACAAGGTCCTTGGTTCAAATCCCAACGATGTCACTTTTTAATTCATTTAATTTCCTAACTTTCCAACATTTAGCTTCCTCCAAGACCAAGGTTCGAATCCCAACGACGACAATATTTAACTTCTAATTTCACAAATTAAATCCAATGCTCCAAAACTTCCAAAACACAACTCATTACTTTTAAATCCATAAATCACGAACGAACTCCACGACCTAGATTTATCAATAAACAATACGTCAAGAACCAAGAACAAGCTCAACTAATTAAATCCAATTTCAAACTCCCTTCAAGGACCAAATAACAGGAATAACGGCCAACTAACCTGAAATGTCTTTCTGAAATTACGGGTCGTTACACAATGTAACCCATGTTAGCTAATTCTTCACTTACTCTGTTTCCGAACACATTCCACCAACCAAACCCAATTAAAAGGAGTTCACAAATCCCAATAACAACCACCACTCCTGTCAACAACGGATTGATATCAAAGTTGAAGCCTTGAGAAATGGTTGGTCGGGAAGCAGAGTGTCTAACGGAGAATCGAAGCTCTGCCCAAGTGGCGGAGGAAGAAATAAATAAGGAGAAGAAGAGATAGGAAACAAGCATTTTTTGTAGCGGTTTAACCTATTTGACACAAACCACTTCAATAGAATTTTACAAATTTAAATGAAAATCTATAAAATAGTGGTTAAAATTGAAATTCAGGCAAGACAAGAAAGATAAAAAGGAATTGAACACCATGCTTTTATGGCGCTTTTAGAAGAGATCCTGCATAGATCCAATAAATCACCGAAAGATACACGGCCACCACCACCTCCCTATACTATACTATACATCATCACTCAAAAGAATAGTGTTACACTGTACAAATAAATTATTTTACATACTGAACCAAATACACAGATTTTAGCTTCTTTTTTCATGGAGGGCTTTGCTCATTCTCGCACTTCAAAACGGCTAACCGTTGAGACCTCAAGTAACCTTGCCTCTTACTAAGAATATCGATGTAACTTCGCAACCGGTACCGGTCCGAATTCGTTAGAGAAAATGGTGGGTTTAGAATGAGAGATGGTGCTTCCATCAGAAGGAAAACCAGCAATTGTGCAGATTTTGAATACAACCCCGCTGCACTTTCCATTTCACCCATTAGCTCCTCAACCTGTGCCAGTCATCATATTACATCCACCAGTCAGTCACGCTCAACAAATATTTTTTCTTTTTAATTCAACAACACTATATGATTATTATTGGAGGTACTCAATCAGTCGACTTATATTATTGCAAGGAACATGATGATGATATCATAACAGGAACGCTTTTTGTTGTTTTACAGATTAAACAGCACTGATAAATTCAGCACATTAGGAATATAATGATATAAGTACTCACGCCTCCATGCCTCCCAAAAGCTAGGGCGGATTGGAATACTGTATCGATTGCATCTGGCATTTCGGTGTTACCTGCAACCGCGCATAAAATCTGAGTAAGCTTGTCTCTCTTGATTGTACTCATGTATATATTTGCAATTTTAAGAACAACAAAAGGTTTGTAGCAGATTGGGGACAAACTGAGTCTGCGGCCTGCGGGTATGAAGACTGTTACATCAGACATGCCCCAGATCTAAGGCATTATAATCCAATTAATACTAAAAGGAACTTGATGTTCTTGGCCTCTCCACACTGGAAGGCTGCCACTGGTAATATGTGAGCATTTCTGAAGACTGATTTTCATGGTTATGTGGTTATTTTATGGTTTTTTTTTTTTTTTTTTTGAAAACAAGTTATTTCATGGTTGAATATGAGTGTTCTGTACCTTAGTGTATTTTCATTTCTGAATTTCAGATCAACTAACTACAAGGGCTGTATTTACAAGACTTACAGTATCAGTTGGAAAAATTTCACAATCGAAAACTTACCAGGCTCAACAACCTTGGCAAGTTCTTCAGCATATTCAACTTCCCGAAGAAAATCCCTCTCAATTTGAGAAGAGATATCTACCGGCTGATGCGAGTTAATAATGTGCTGAGATCCCTTTCCAATAGACCTTCCTTGCTTCTGGCTGAGGCTTCTCCTACTTTCTGCAGACCCTTGGCCTGGACTTCCTTCTAAAGCTGAAGCAGCCTGTGTATGGCATATGTCCAGAGCTTTTTTCCAGATAGCAAGAATAACAAGCTGAATTGAGAATGCTTCAAGCTGTCTTCCTGCAGTGATCTTTTAAAATAAATACGACATTGTAAGTTTCTTATGCCATATGTAGTCCTTTAAATTATATCTTAGTATTTCATGATACAAGGAGGCTACAATAACTTACCTTCTCTTTTACTAATTCTGTAATAGTAGATGCAGACTGCTGCAATGACTTTATTTTTGCCGTGCAATTTGCAGATGGCTGTTCCAAAGTATCTTCTATATCCATTGAACCTGGAGCAGAACTTTGACTTCCCAAGCTTCCCATACGAGAGCTGCTACCGGTAGCTCTGCCAATGATAGGCATCGGTGCAGTCAATGCAGCACCTAAACTTACGGATGTTTGAGTAGGACTCAGTGATTTGCAAGAAGAAAGGATCGGCTTGGAAACACTTGCTAAGGAAGATGAAGCATAATCATCCATGGGGGGTCCAGATACAAAAACATAATCTTGATCAATCAACTCCAGTGAATCCACAACTATGATAAAGGAAATAAAATTTAAGGGGAGAAATACAATTGTAAGACACTCTGGATCTAGACAGCAAAATCCCAGAAAGAGAATGGAAAACAATATACTTTATACTATGTCAAAAGAAAAAAACAATATACTTCATACCTCTAAGCCGAGTATTCACTGATTGTGGGTTTGCAGACTTTAATCCGCCATTCAGACTGCTATCGAAGGGAGCTTTTCTTCCCTGAACACGAGTATCCAATACCAGAGTAGCACTTTCCCTTTTATCTGAAACGCTACTGTATCTGGAAGTAGTATCTCTGGTCCCTATATCAACCTTTTTATCAGGGGAAAATCCATAAGTAGACTTCATCGAAGACATCCTCTTTACAAAGGATGGACTTCCCTCAGGACCACTGGAATCATCATCTAGAGAGAAAGGTAGATAATCATCTTGTGAATTTTCCTCCAAACTACTAGCAAGATCAGATTCTGCAAAAGGAAATCCTTCCACTAATCTTGATGACCTCTTACTTCTGTATGCAGCATATGGATTGGAATTCTATTATTTGGATACTATAAACATAAATTGACTAAAACTGAAAGCTTTGCTTATTTACCCCAACATTTCATCCAGTTGATTAGCACACAGGAAGGGGTGATTAAAAAATTCTTCAAATGTCAATCGCTCCACTGCATATAAAAATGACAATGAACATAATAGAATAAAAATGAGAAGAAATCCTGCGAAGTTAATAGGAGTTTAACATAAATATTGGCATGTAATACAAAATGTAAGAATTTAATTGAACTTGTACAACTGGTGTTTTAAGAAGATTTCACATTCCCTTTCCATATAACATAAGTCAAGAAATGTCTACTAGGAAGTACTTTTCCTGAATTTTCTTAAATTACTGGCCTGAATTCTCCCTCTTCTGTAACATTCACATCATACTCAATTTCATTTATATTGAAAGACAGATATTTCTCATTGTCAAACAGAAACAATTTTTAATTGCCAATTAAGATGCAATTAAACTGAATTCAATTTCACTTCCTACATACTACTTATAGCGATTCAGAAGTTGATTAAGTAGAAACAGAGGCATCTGGTATCAAGGTGCAGTTAATAAATCATACTAACGCAACCATCATGGATTGGCATGATGATCAGATAGGGTCTTGAGGATCTAAGAGGTGATAAGTTCAATCTATGGTGACCACCTACCAAAAAATAATTTCTTACAATTTTTCTTAACATCCAAATGTCGTAGGGTCAGGTGGTATGTTTCGAGAGAATAGTTGAAGTGCGTGTAAATTCACCCAGACACTCACGGATATAGAAAAAAAACAAGTTCATCATACTAGAGCACTCATTCATTCAAAAAAAAAAAAAACGAGATGTGAAATGCACTAAAAAAGCCCAATAAGCTTTCCAGCCAGTTCTCTACCTGGATCACGACGTAGTAATTTCCTGCACAAATCCTTGCAGTCAAAACTCAAGTCACTAATATCTGAAGGGAAAAGTAATTCTGTGGATTTTACAATGTTCTGGAGCAACTGTCGAATTCATAATAAAAATAAAGTAGGTTAGGAGATGGTGTTCGAATTATAATAAAGCATTCTAGGCATGAAGAAAATTAAATGTACATGTATTTGGTTGTTTCCTGTGAATGGAGTTCTTCCTGTTACAAGCTGGAATAATATAGCACCAACACTCCAGAGATCTGCCTGCGTATTCAGTCCAAGATTAATAGAACGGAGTTTGATATTACAGTTTCAAATATGATACAAACATATAGACATTACCTTGGCATCATACTTCTGGAGTTGCATGATCTCTGGAGCCATGTAAAGTGGTGAGCCACACAAGGTTTCTGCAAGACCTCTAGGTTGAAGAGATCTAGCAAAAGAATTTGAAGAGCATAAGGCTCTAATGAAGGGCTTATAGGAGAATCATCTGACATGGAGATAATAAATTTCAATTGGGAAAAACTTTCATCACCAATCCCAAACTTAAACACCAACATTAGTTTAAGCTAGAATCTTTATCTTGATGACAAGTGAAGAATTTCTTCATTGGTGAAACTGATAACAGATATTCTGTTTCTCTTCTAAATGTGAATATGGGCAGAACAAAAACATGACATAATTCCATTTCATAGTATGAAAATAAAGATTCCATGTATCTGTAAAGGGTAAACGTGGGAGAAAATCCAATCTACCTTGCAAATCCAAAATCAGCAATCTTCAAAACTGAATTGTCTCCACTTGTAGAAAGCAGGAGATTCTGCTCAAAAGAAATTTGAGACATGTCAAAAGCACAACAGTTTAACAGCATACTCAGCCGATCAGAAATCTACGCACATGCTAAATATTTTATTTTTATTTTTTTATAGGGTTTAGTGTTGGACATGCTAAAGACATGCTAAATATTTATTAAGAAACAAAACTTTGGCACATAGAGTTGGACATTGGACATAATAAACACCATTCGTCCTTAATTCCATATAAAAAAACCATCAAACATATTACACAAGTCTAGTTTGCTGTTGTGATCTTGCTAGCTGACTGCAAAGTCCCAACAGAACTTAAAAATGGAGTTGAATATACAGCACTAGAAAAGTGAGATATAACCAAAATATAGGACTAGGAATCAAAACCTGTGGTTTAAGATCTCTGTGTATTAGATTGTTATCACGTAGGACTTTTAAGCCAGCCGCTGCCATTCACAAGAATGTCTCTTACTTATACTTCAAAAAAAATATCTAAAGTGCAAACATCCCTGCACCACTCCCCAGTCCTCCCAACAAAAAAAGGTTAAAAAACATACCAAGCTGCTGCAAGAAGTGCTTAGCAATTGCTTCTGGGATTCTTCCGTGGTGCTGCTGAATGTAAAAAGAAAGGTCACCACCTCTGCAGTACTCCAGTACCAGATGTATCTTCCCCGGAACCTGGATGGAGGTTACTGTCGTCTTAACAAATTCCGAAATAAACTATAAATTTCTCTCAAGCTCTCTCATTCACCTAATGAAGATTGTGAAAAGCTTACAAAATCCCCCATTCCTACCTACGATACGACTTCCACACCCAAATCCTAAAATTCCTGATATGATTGCATAACCCGGTAAAATACATTCCGATGGGGCGAAAAAATATAATATAAAACTTCCTATAAATGATGACACCCATTTGACCTTCCATACTTTTCTTTTACCAACAAACACCAAATACACAACCTAGAAACTGCTTCCTATACAACCTATAAAGCAAGGAAGCTGAATAAGTTGTAAAAAGATAATAACTCCATATCATTTTAGTTAGCATGCAAGATCTATTGCATACTCCAAAGGTTTATAATCATAACTAACAGTGTACACCAGCAACTTCCAACAATTCTTATTAACCAACAGCATTCTGCTTAAAATTTGAACACCAAACTTTTCTCAGTAGAATGTAAAATTCCCTAAGAAATGACGCATAGAACAACTTGAAGAACTTAAAACTGACCTCGACGATATCGAACAATCGGATGATATTAGGATGATTAATCCTCTTCAAGATAAAGATCTCAGACATAAGACTTTCCTGCAATTTCTTACTAAGCCGGGCCATGGAGATCTCCTTGATCGCCACCTCGGTTCCATGAACACGATGCCTCGCATGCCACACCACCGAGAACGAACCGGAGCCAATTTGGTGGCCGACGAGATAATCCGCCAGCACCCGAGTTCTCCCGCTCGAATGAGCCATTCAACGAAGCCCTAGCAGACTCCAATCCGCAGCTCTCGAACCCGAACCAAATCCTCCAGCTGCGAAATTCGCAGGTTGAAGATGAAATTGGAAGAATCGAGACGGATTTTCCGAATGGATGGAATCGAAATTCGTAGCTTCGAAATGAAAACGTGGAGGTGGAGCAAGAGAGAGATGGGGGAGGGAGGGAGGGATTTGGGTTGATTGATTAAAGCGAAAGTAAAGAGATAATTGTGATTAATTTTGTAGTTAAACACTTTTTGAAGCAGGATTTGAAGTTTTTTTAATTTAACTCTGACTCAGCGAGTTCCTGGAAAAAGACAATGTAAGAACGGAGAGAAGGGCGATTCTAATCTACGGCACCTCTATTCTTTCACTCCTGTGCTTCCCAATCCAACGCCATTTCGAGACTCCTCAAAATTTCGGAAGGAATGGAGTCCAATTCCAGGAATATCAAAAAACCCAACATGATTTCAATTTAAACTACAACATTTGTTACTTTTTTTTTTTTCTTTACTAACAATATCATCGAAAGTCAACTCTTATTAAGTTCGGTATGTTATTGTTGGCATTAAAATTGGCATAGGTTTTTGGTTCACTCCACTTATTGAGGCGAATGCTTGACAAAAGGCATTTGTAATAAATAGTGTAATATTATATAGAGAAATTGTGTTCGATAGATCAATTTCACAAAATAATTACAGATTAAGGTAAATTTAAAAATATTTGACATCAATAATCAAATATACAATATAAGTAATATTCATCGTACAATATAATTAAGATATTAATATTAATTATACCATATAAAAAGTATTACTTATACCATATATTTGATTATAGTTGCTAAATATATATATTTTTGCCTAATATTGTAAATATTTTTTCAATTTGGTTTATTCATGCAAAAATTCCTATTATATATTTGTTAAAAAAAAGCATGATATATAACTTAAATTTCTATACCCAATGATAATTAAATATTTTTAAAAAAAAAATCATATACATATAAAAGTTTGGTCATTATGATAAACAATCATTTTGAGACAGAAACAAGAATCACTCGCAGAAGCTGTGAAATAGTATTTATATAATAATGTATATTAGTATCAAATAGTCATCTGGTCACAAAGATTTTAAAAAATTAATAAATAATAAATCCAAACCATATAAATTATTTACCTAAAAATTAAATTTATACAAATTTGTTGACATCTAAATATTTTAAATTAGATATATTCCAGTAAATTGATTCGATAAAAAAAAAACATAATTATTTAAAATATTTACATGTGTGCAATATATTATTTATTAAACTATATATCAAGACAAATTGAGCTCAACTTTTTTTTGATAAACTATAAGTGGATTGTTTCCATTAAAACGAACACATTCATCTCTACCTAAACGTTTAAGTTGATTTTATCATAATAAAAATCACTATCTCCACCAAAATTTATGCTCATATAAAAAATTAAAATTTCAAATTTTCTGCTCATCTACAACTGATCCGAGCGATGTCTATTCTTCCAACTCTTTTTATTTTAAAAAAAATTTGAGCTCCCTAATTAATTTAACGACTCAGTTTAATTTTGAATTTTCAATTTCATAAAAAAAAAAGTAAATCAATATATTGAATTGTTTTCTTATTTTTTTATTGTGTTTAAATAAATTTAAACAGATATTTAATCTCAATAACGTCTGGGTGGTGTAGTTGGTTATCACGCTAGTCTCACACACTAGAGGTCCCCGGTTCGAACCCGGGCTCAGACAACTTTTTAATTTATTTTTATTTTTGATTTTTGGCGCGCGGGGTGTTTATGGCTTTTCATGAGGGTTTCATCGGATCTCTTGCAACTGAGATTTCTTTCCATCACAGTCCAAATCAAAGAAGAAGAAGTTCCTTGGAGCCATTGCTTTCTTTTTAGGGTTTACGCTCCCAATCGAAACTCAGAACCAGATCGTCTTCTCAATCCGATTAGAGCTGAGTTTTGCAGCCATGGATTGGGGCAATGTCACTGCAGAGGATCTGGTCGACGCGCTCCGAGAGGTGGATTGGTCATCGCCTCCCCGACCTATCTCCGAGTTCTTCTCCAGGTTCACCGTCCCCCGATCTTCCTCCAAATGGAACAGCCGCCTCAAATGCAATCTCTATTAGTAACATCACTCTCTCCAATTTCTTCCACAATTTGCTTCTGATTCTAATGTCTTACTCATCGCTTTAGCCAGATTTTTCACGAATCCACAGAAACCGAAATGGATTATGATTACGCGATGACGTGTTTCGATCGGTTGCGATGCACTGCCTCCTTCACCCTACTAATTTGGAATCTTATGATTGTTTGCAGTTACCGAACCAACTATTTCATTATGATTGTTTTCATTCTTGGTGTGTGAGTAAACTCATATATATATATATAATATATGTCTGCATGAATTGTTTCAAAATTTGCTCAAGTGTTTTTCCCTTAATTACGTGTGGATTGTTGATTACAGCCTTGGGTTTTCTACGAAGGCCACTTGCTATTGTTGCTGCTTTTCTCACAGCACTCAGTATCGCTTTTCTGAATGACAGGTTACCTCATACCCATTCATTTCATGGGTCTTTCTTGTGATGGGAATGTTGTTTATTCTTTTTGTGTCGTTTTCATCAAAATTTCTAGGCCCCATCTGATAACCATTTCGTTTTTGAAATTTAAGCCTACTAGAAGTATCTTATCATATGTTTTTTCTCATCTATATTTGTAGAAACCAAACCAAAATTTGGAAACCCAAAAAAGTAGCTTTCAAAAGCATGTTTTTGTTTTGAAAGTTGGTTATCATTCACCTAATTTCTTAAAGAAATATGGGACGGGCGTGGTTACCTTGTTTCAGAAAAACTTTCTTAAGGAAATATGGATACATTATAGGAAAGGTGGAACACATGGTAGAAAATTTAAGTAAGAATAGAAGAAACCAAATGGTTATCAAACGGGGCCTTAGAAAATTAATTATGGTTACTTATAAATATGATCTTTTGACTTTACTGCAACTAGCATAAAGTTTTAATAAAATAGTTGATTAAATCATTTACCTAATAACATTTCAACCATACTTTTTTGTTAATTTCTTAATTGTTTTATTTCCACTGTATGTCTGAACGTTGGCGTTTCTTTCTATGTTCTGTGAACTATTAAAGCAAATGGTTGTTCCTTATACCTTTCCATTTATTTGCTTGTGCAAACATTTGTTGCTAAGTGCATCAAAAAATTCAAGCTTGAAAAATCAAGAACTACGGCTACAGCTTATTATTAATTGACATTTTAAACTTCCTGATTACACTAGGTATCCAGAGTAGCAGGATTATAGGCACACTATTTTTACTAATGTATTATTATTATGCTATTTGTATCAGTTGATAAAGGAGTCACGTGTTAAGATGTAGATAATGAAGTGACGTGCATGGATCCTTTGTTTTAGTTCTATGTGAAGTTTTTGTGACTGCCATGTTTTCTTTAACCATAATTTTTTTATCACAGTTTTGCAGGCACATTTAGTGAGAAAGTAACCAGAACTGTTAGGCAATTCTCTCCACATTTTGCTGCAAAAATGAGACCTCCTCTCTCGTATGCATCTTCATCAAATACCACGAGTGCAGTAAATCATGATTTTTTATTTTTTATTTCTTAAATAACTTTTCAGGCCTGTTATCCGTGGGCGCCCATCAGCTAAAAAAGCAATATACATATGCGGACGTCCTCGATGGATTTTTGTCTTGATGTTCTCTTCTGGTAAAGACAATTTTTTTAATCTATTATTGGTGTACTTTCACATAAATATAGAGGGTCCACTTTATCTATGTTTAAGTACAGATATTATCTTGGCACCTTTCTAAACAGACTTTTTATGTTATTTTGAATTTGAATTTTAACACTATCTATCCTTTATGCTTTACGTTTTCTGATTGTTTTCTTCCATCTGATGTAGTGAGTTTCATAGTCTGGTTCATTTCTTGCGGTTTGTTGACTGTACTTTGGTCGCTTGCCTTTGGACTTCTTGGTATATTTGCTGCTTACAATAATTTGTTTGATTTTTAGTCTTGTACTTTATGGTTGATCTTCTCACCCCCTCCCCTCTCCCAACAATCTTCTCAGCCACTTTACTTCATGCAAGCTTCAGAACACCTAACTTGAAAGCACGTCTAAATACATTCCGTGAAGAATTCCGTGCTGTTTGGCGCAACTATAGTGAACTGTAGTCTCCGGACTTTGTAGAATGTGAGTATATTCTTCCTTTATTTATATACTTGCTGTTTTGGTGCTTGTTTCTAATAATGCATCTCGAGTGTGTATGCTATTACTTTTATTTTTGTTAGTTTCTACCAGTAATCGTTCTGGAATTGGGAAATACTGAGAAGTCAAGGGTGCATTTAGTTTGTAATCTTAAACTAGAAATTTTAAAACAAGGGATTGAATGAAAAAAGAACGTTCTATTTTGAGTTCCAAATTTAAAAAGTTGTTCAAAGTGGGTTTAGAAATAGATTTGTAAACATTACCCAGGGTAGAGTAGACTGAAACTTCCATTTCCCGGTTAATAAAAAGAGAAAGAAATAGATTTGTAAACAATAAAAATAATTAGTTGCTGACTAAATATTTAGCTGTATCTTAAATATTAATAATTTGTTAACATATTAAATTATAAATTTTGTTAAATTATATGTTCTGCAATACTTGTTTCAAATTTAACTAAAATAAAATGAGTCTATAGCATGGAATAATATATTTATAAAAAAAATTGTAATTTTATTATAATTATATGTGTTCAAATTTCGTAGTTGAAAAGAATTTCCACCATTTTAGATCACAGAAATAAAAAATAGTTAAAAAACAAACCTACCAAACAAAGTTTGAGTGAACTGTAAACAAGTTATGGATTGTGCATTGCATACCAAATATTTACTCAGAGCCATTGGTCTAAGAATTGTCAATTTATATTCCTTCTATAATTTGTAGCCACTGCAGAGTTTTTGTTTTTTGTAACTCCTCTGTTAAGTAGCCGTGTATGTCACATCTTTTTATTAACGGAAGTTTGGTGATTTTTTAAAAGAAGCTATAGCCTTTCATGCGTTGTTGAATTTATGGCTTCTTCTTTTCAATTAGTTATGTTAGAACTAGGATTTCAAGGATGTTACAAACCTTGTTATTCCCCCTTACGTGAGAGGTCACGTCTGATGATGCTGCCCCATGGGTAACGGTATTTGCTAATAATTGATAGGTAATAGATAGATGTTACAGTCTAAATTTTTAGGGCTTGCAAAGGAAGCTTGGGTTTGTATCCTATCTGTGTTTAATTAATTAAATCTAAACTTCGTAGTAAAGTTTTTGTTGAGAATAGACAAAGTGGAATCCCACATTGATTAAATAATGGATAGATCATGGGTATATAAGGGAAGACAAATATCTTCATTTGTATGAGGTCTTTTAAGTGAAACAAAAAATAAAGTCACGACTCACGAAGGCATGCCTAAAGTGGACACTATCATACCAATGTGAAGATTCCTCGAGGATTTATCTGTCTCTTAACACGTGGTATCAGAGTGGTACTCCTGTCTTAGCCATACTGGAAGGACTCCATTATGTTATAAAATCGGAACAATAATCAAGATAAAATAGAAAGAAAATGTGAGACAAAACACGAAAATTTACGTGGTTCACTTACATGGTGTTAGCTATGTGATGTTCACGGGTAGAGGAGAGAACCGTTTTATTAATCTTGGAGATATAGAATACAAAGGGTTTTAAGAAAGAAGAGGGTTCATATAGTGCACTCCAATAAAACCCTATTACAAATTATGGCCCAAATACGAAAACATAAACTCAATTACAAAATATGACTGGACAGCGGGATCCTCGACTAAGTAATCGTGGGACATCATAGCTTAATGCATATCTCAACAGTTTTGATCACCATCATCGATTCATCGGTTAGCTTAGTGGTCAAATAAGAGCCTTGTGAAGCATAAAGTTCTTAGGGAGTTTGAGTTCAATCCATAGTGACCACCTACCTAGGAATTATTTCCTATGTGTTTTCTTGACAACTAGTCGAGGTGCACGTAAGTTGGTCCAAACAGTCACGAATTTCTTAAAAAAAAAAAGATAGTGAAGTTTGGTGTACATTTTGCTATAAAAGATTCCCACCTCTCTCAGTTTGGCAATCGAAGGTTAAAGGCTTCTGGGGAAGAAAATATTATTTTCCCCCTGCAACTTGAATTGTATGTGGACAAATGACTGGTAAAGTTCTCTTGTTTTCTTTTTTTGAAACATGGTGAAATCTTAATTGTTATGCTTGCATGTGAATTTTGTGATTTTCGGTGTATCATTCATCTGAGATGCCTCTCGTCCGACTGGCAGTATTATGCAGATGCAATGCCAACGACAATGTATTGTAGCCATTATGTTTTGTATAATGTAGGAAACATGGAGTAGCCCAAGTTGAGTATAGTTCATCAGTCAAGTATCATAGTAATAGGCCATCTGCTGTTTCTTCGGTCCTTTGTTGTTAGCTTCTAGTTTCCTTAAAAAAATTGTGTAGGATCTTGAATAAACCTGCTACTACTATGATTGGTATTAACTATCAACTATACTTTGTATTTATGTACAGGCGTCCTCTGTTAATTATGGTGTTCATACTGTAAATCTGTGCTCACCCGACCGCTTTGCTTCTTTCTCTAAACAACTCTCCAAGTGACGACTGCCAAAATTTGCTAGATTTTGCAATTTTAAAAAACTGAAGCTCATGTTTCTGGAGATGCAATTGTTTCATTTGTCATCTATATTGTGAAAACTGAGGATAGATACAGTGGAAAGTTTTCAGTGAAGGAGACTGAGCATTCTTAGAATACTTTTACATTTCAATAACCCATTTAGTTATGAATTCTATTACTTGTTATTTCTTCAAGAAAAAGAATAATCTAGTCTGCGAGCGGGTTGTGGTTGAATAACATGTGTGCCGATTTCAATTTGTTAGGAGCTTCGTTCGTGTAATTCAAGCTCGGGGGCTCTTAAACTATTGATGAGATTGTGTATATTCTCTGAATATTTCTTTTGATCTCAGTGTGTGCCTTCCTCCCCACCGAAGTTCTTCCATATATTCGTCAACATTTCGGCCCAAGGGGCAGTTGAGGTACAAACAACCGTATTCTGTAACTTGATATTTTGGATACGTGACTATTGTATTGAGACGTGTGCTATTACTGTTTTGTCCCCTGCAGAAGGTCCTTGCTGTAAAGAACTGTGAGAGAGCACCTAGTGCAAAACTGCTGGCATGACTAAGATCAGGTAACTGGTAAGATTTGTATTTATTTTTGAATTCAAGGTTTTGAAAAACAGGCTAGACTGGACCTAGGTTATTCACGAATGAGAATCTCACAATGTCCTCAATCAGAGGAATAATTCATCGACATAAATTGTCCATGACCAAGAGGTCATGAGGTTAAATCTTCTATCCTAATTATTTTTAAAAGTAAAAGAATCTCTAAATCGCTAAATTAGAGCTGAAAATTTAACATTTTTTTAGTTTGTAACAATTGGTTTGGTTTTTAAGAAAATAAACAAAAACTAGATAACAAATAAGAAAGTAGTATTTTTATTAATAAAAAAATTAAAACTTCATCGATAACTATTTGGTTTTTAAATTTTCCAATTTATGATCATTTTTCATCAATTTATTCATTATGGTTTTCACTTTTACTAGACTTAGATTTTAGAAAATATAGGTAGAAAATAGATTATAAAATAAAGAATATCATAGATAAAAGTAGTTTTTAAAAATTAGAGATCAAATAGTTATGGAAGTTGACCCAAGCATAGAACTGTTGGAGACTAGAAATGTGTTTTCGATACCTAAACACGAGGAATGCTGTAATTGGTTTAAGTAGCTGAGATTTCTGGAATGCTGTTTAAATTTTAAACTATTTAATGTTAAAATTTAATAAGAGTTGCCTTCTGGTTTCCTTTTTTTTTTACGGCATTGCAAGTGAAAGGAAGTATAGAAATGTAGCAAACATTTTAATTACTTTTTTTTTTTTTGTCTAATTAGGTTAATCTTGTCTGTTTCCCAATTTTCAAATATTTCGTTTATTTTTCATCTTTGGTAACTTATTTTATGGTTTACAAATTTAAAATAATGAACTTTAGATGTATAGTTCACTTTATTTTTCAAGCTTATAACAGTTGAGTTAGTTGTAAGAGACGTGAGAATAAGAAGTGTTTCTTGCTTAATCTTTGAATAGTATAAAGGGTATTTATAATTTCTTTAAAATAGTAATCTTGTAGTAAAGGATGATAATTATCTTGGCTAGTTTACTAGAGTTTGCTTACAAGAAACAGTTGCTTACAAGAAACCAATCCCGTATATTTATTAAAAATAATACTTCGTATCTTTGAATGTTTAGGTGGATTTCAATTTGCCCTTAGGCTCCTTTTTTTTTTAATGCTTGGATTCTAAAATTGTTCTAAGAAATACTTGTGGAGATCTCAATTTTTTTTTGAGTTCAACAACAATTTAAGGGGGTGAATTTGAATTTATGATATAGAAATCTCCATTAAAATAATGAATAGAAGTTAATAGGATAGATAATGTGTAAAAAGTAGAATGTATACGTAACAACACTATTTAAGATAAATGATGTCAAAGACATAGTTCGTGAATATTAACTATGGTCTTAATCTTCTATACATTTAAAATTGAATTGTAAATTGTTTTTCATGTTTATAATCAATTACAATGTATTGAAGAAGTTGTTTGATAATATATAATTCAACATTAGGTTACAAGTTCAATCTTAAAAATTGATATTTGTCTCTCATTTACATGGAGACTAGTAATATCTCATCTATAAAGATGTATTTACACACAAAAACCAAATCTAAAACATTAAATAAATAGAATATTTATCATAATTAAATTTCGAGATTTTTATATATATATAAAAAAAAGAACAATAACTAAATCTTCAATTTACATGTATTTATAATAACATAAACCAAATCTAAAACATTAAATAAATAGAATATTTATCATAATTAATATTAACTATGCTTTCCAATGTTTATAATCAATCACAACATGAATGCCTATTCTTTATTTTAATAGTTTTTTTTTTCTTCTAACAATTGAAAGTTTATTGGCTAAATTGAAACTTTTCAAAAGTGTAGGAACATAATTTTATCCGAAAGTTCAAACTATTACAAAATTTCATTGATTTTAACGCTAGAAATTCAGCATTCCTTCTAGTGGCAAATGGAAAGCACAGTCAACCAGAACAAACAAAGTAAAATGGGTGCAACGCGTTATATACTTTTTTATTTTTTTTATAGAATCGTTAACCAAAGAACCACCTTTTTCTCTTTCCAATTATTTATATCTCAAAAAAAGGAGAACAGAAATAATAATAAAACTTTAGATTCAGCATTCCCTCACTGGCGAATTTTGGAAATTGCTAATAAATTAACATTACAAGAGTTCGATCTTACTTAAATACTATATTAAAGAATAAATATCTATTGTAAAATTCAATACTCCAACATAGTTCAATTTTTTAAATTTCTAAAAATTAACTAAATTTAAAAATTCGTTAAATTATTTTTTAAAAAAATTCGCTAAATTCTACTCTCTTTTTTAAGTTATATTTGTACTCGTTGTGAATAAATGATAATTTATGTTTATGTTTCCTTTTGTTTTCTTCACTTTAAAATATTGATGCTTTTAAAGCTTTTAAAGCTTTCCAGCCACGAAAAAAACAAAAGAGGATTGCTGTAATGAGTCTTCCCTATCTGAATAATTCTTTTCATCAACAAATTACTTTGGTGTGAGTGATAAAAAGAATTCTTTTCATGTTAAAAAGGGAAGAAAAAAAAGGAATTTTTGTGTCAAGTAGCTTCTTAAAGTAAGTTCCCATTTGCAAGCTACTTTTATTTATTTATTGTTTTATTTTGCATACATTCATATTTATTTTTCATGATAAACTATGCATACCCTCTTCCAATTTTCAAATGTAAGTCATCATTACTACCAATTTAACTCATGACCATGCCAACAGATGCTACTCTTTGATTATGTTTAGAATATTCCCATCAATAATCTTAAAGAATAATCAATCAAAAGTATCAAGCTATTAAATTTAAACTAATAGTTCTATGAATTTGAAATCCAATAAACTAAGGCCCCGTCTGATAACCATTTGATTTCTTGTTTTTTGTTTTTCAAATTTAAGCCTATTTTCTCACAAATTTCCTACGATTTGTTTCATCATTTCTACCATGTATACATCTTTCCTTAAGAAAGTAGGGGAAGACCAACCAACTTTTAAAAACAAAAAAAAAAGTAACTTCCTAAAGTTCGTTTTTGTTGTTAAAAGTTGGTTAGTATTCTTCTTCTTTCTTAAAGAAATATGGATAAATGATAGGAAGGATGGAGCAATTGAGAGAGTAGGCTTAAATTTTAAAAACCAAAAATAAAAAATCAAATAGTTATGAAACGGGGCCTAAATGTTTTGTTTTTCTTATAATGTTACAACTTACGTAAACTTAGATTCAAGACTTTGACTCCACTTTAGCTTTTTTTTTTTTTTTTTTTTTCATAGTTATTTTGGTGTCAAATCAAAGAATACGAACCTTATGTAAAAATTTAACAAAAAAAAAACATAAAAATGTAAAGAATCACATGACACCCCATTTTAATGTATAAGATAAAATGTGTTATATCAATCATCAAAGTATCCAAATCTTGATGAAATTTTAATAAGTATTGTTTGTTTGTTTTTTTTTTAAATTACAACCATTGGTGAAGGGGGGTTCAAACCCGTAACTTTTTGGTCATTGAATATACACAGATGTCGCTGAGTTAAGTTACTTACTATTGTTAGCATATTAATAAATATTGTTAATATAATAGGATTAACGACACTAAGTACTTTTTTTTGACCTTGTAAGTATAATACAATTTGTGTACTAAAAGAAAAGTATAATACAATATCTGAAAAAGAAATAAAGGGGGGGGAGTTGGTATCCCAGGCTGGCCCATGTTAAGTCGGCCTACTAATTCAACAAAAGCTTATATCTATATATGTTGTTATATTCTCTTTATGAGCTGACACCACCACCACCACCATCATCATTTTATAGTTTTCCATTGGGTTCTTTAAGATTTAGCAGTTTCAGCATGAGCATGAAATTAAGACCCAAATGGAAGCTTGAAATCATATGATCATCATATATATATATATGGAGAATTACCTGAATTGGGTGCAGGCTTTAGGCACGGCTTGGTGTTTCATGATGCTGTTGGGCCTTGTCTGTTGCTGCCTCAGCACCCAGCCCCGCCACCATGGCGACGCCGCCGCCGCTACTTCCAGCTGCACTTGCGACGCCGGCGGCTATGCAGGTGTTTAATATACCCCTTCGCCTTTGTACATATACAAACTCTAATTCTGACTTTCTTTTTTTTTTTGATTCATAGTTTATACATCGGTATAAATTGCTTCTGTGTATTGATTGATTTATTTATTTTTTGTTATGTGTGGGTTTCAATTTCAATTCAATATTTTTCTAGTTTTGTAATTTAATTCAAGGGTGGAATTATTGGCCTTTCATTTTTGTTGTTTAAAAAAGGAATTAGCGTTGCTGAAACTTTTGGGGCCATCGTAGTGGTGAGATAGTCGGCTCTCATCCGACTTCGTTTGTTCCCGAATTTGTTTTTTACGTATGTATCTTTTTTTATTCCGAAAATAATGAACGGTTTAATTGGGGTGAACATAAGGTCAATAGTTTCCAATCCAACTGGAGACAACTCAACTTAATCTAATCTTATATTTTTGAGTTGGACTGAGTTGGATTGAGTTGGATTGGATTAGATTGAGTTGGGTCATGGAGTTGATCAATACATTACAGATATATATACTTTTATTTAATTAAATTAGTCAAATCATAATCATATCAAGTTAATAAAATAATATAAATATTCAATATGCAAAATATTTAATCAAAATTCACTCACTATTAGTACTATTATCATAGTTTATATAGAAGATCTAAACTATATAACATAAAACAAATAGATAATTAAAACAACATAAATAGATGACATATAATACGACTTCCTTAAAACAAATAGATAATTAAAGGAGGGATTTGCATGTATAGTAAAATATGGTAAAATAATTCCATGTATAGCAAATTTTTAAAAATAATTCTTGTGTAGCAGAAATTGAAAACGGGCTAAGTGAAATTACTTAAAAGCCCAAAATTGAAAACTTGGCTTATTTCTATTACTGGACTTAATAGATTTCTATCGCTTGGTTAATAGATTTCTATCACTTTAATTGATTTTATCACTGGACTTAATAGATTTCTATCACTTGGCTAATTGATTTCTATCACTTATTTATTTTATTTTTTTGAAAAGATTTCTATCACTTGTTGATTTTTGGACTAATTGATTTCTATCATTGCACTAATTTATTTCTATCACTAGACTTAATGAATTTCTATTGTTGGACTTAATAGATTTCTATCACTCGGCTAATAGATTTCTATCACTTAACTAGTTGATTTCTATCACTAATTTGTATACGCAATTTGTGATTGCAATTTATGATTAACTTCTATCACTAAAGAAACCGACTTCTATCACTAGAGAAGATAACTTCTACCATCAAAGAAATTTACTTCTATCACCCACAAAAATGAATGACTTCTCTCACTTAAAAAAAATGATTAACTTTCATCACCAACAAAAATGATTAACTTCTATCAATTAGCAAACTAGCTCACTTCTATCATCAAAGAAACTGATTTCTATCATTAAAGAAACTAATTTCTATCACTAAAGAAACTGACTTCTATCATCTACAAAAAAGAATGACTTCTATCACTTTAAAAAAATGATTGACTTCCACTACTTACAAAAATGATGACTTCTATCACTTAAAAAAATAATTAACTTCTATCACTTATAAAAATTAGATAACTTTACTAAAAAAAAAAAAAAAAAAAACTAAATAACTTCTATCGGTTACATAATTATTCACTTCTATCACTAAAGAATTGACTTCTATCACTAAAAAACTAACTTTGTTTTTAAAAAAATAGATTGACTTCCATCTTTAACAAAAATGATTGAATTTTATTACTTAAAAAAATAATTGACTTCTATCACTTAATAAATTGATTGACTTTTATCAATAAAATTACTAAAATAAAATTTGATTGAAGACAATAAAAGTTGATCATCAACAATTCTAATTGATTATGAACATGTGAAGTCATGATCTAAATTATGAAGTTGTAGTTGTGTAATTGATTGAAGTCAACAATAAAATATTATCGATTTCGAAGATTCTTTATTCTTTACTCTGTTGATGTCGGCAAGAGAATAAGAGATGAAAAGATAATTGAAAAAAAGAAGAGATAAAAAAAGAAAAAGAAAAAAATGTTAAGAAAATAAATAAAGGAAAAAATGTTAAAAATCACAAAGGAAAGTAAAAAAAGAGCATATTTTTTTTAGAAGAAACGTCGGTGTTTGGGAAGGAAGGGCATAATGGAAATTTTAGAAAATTAAATGAAGAATCTGCTATAAATGAATAATTTTAAAAAAATATGTTATAATTGTAATAAAGATATTAAAAGTTGCTACCCATACTAAATTCTCTTTTTAAATTAGTATGATTAATTAATTAAAATAAAAATAATTAAGCTTTTATCATATATATATATATATAGACCATATTAGAAAAGTAATTACAAAATTAGGCAACGAGGAAAATATTTACAATAGTAGATTTTTGTTTATTAATTTTAAATGCTAAAAATGGTCAATTACGAATTTGACCTATAGTGAATAGTTACCATTTTAGAAGGGAAGTCGAAAATTGGGGGAACTAATTTATGGGGAATTGAATGCTAAAAATAAATGCGTCCACATTCCATATCATTTTGCATACATTAAGGGAAAATTGATGGCAAACCGTTTATTGCAAAAACAAAATACATGATATAATTTAATATATATTTTTATCATGGTCATTATAAAGACTTAAAAAATAAATTAAATACATATTAAAAAATAAAAAGTCTAACCATAATATTTAAATAAAATAAATATACATATAATCTAAATAGTTAAATAACATAATAATTATGTTTTAGGTAAAGAAAATATTTTTTAAACTAAATAATAAATTCGGGTTGGCTTAATTGTAGGTCAACTTTTAACCCAACCTAACCCAATATAATTCATGAAAATTTCATGATTTTGAACTCAACTCAACTCAAAAATGTATTTAACCCAACCCGTCAAATTGGGTTTAGTTGGTTCGAATTACTCAGATTTTTTGGTATTTGAACACCCTATGTTTAATAGCATGAATCAAAGGTTTCAAACGTCGAAATAATTACAATTTTAAAAAAATAGGAGATTTTGCATGTATAATAAAAAAAATTGTAAAATATTTTCTTCTATAATACAATATTAAAATTAATTCTTTTCTGGTTGAAAAAAAAAAATTGAATTTTATCCGTAGTTGAATTCTTCAATAAAATTCAATCATTAGTAAATATTTTCCTTCCTCTCACACATGGTTAAACTAAACAAAAGAAGTCATATATATATATACACGTGATGAAACGAAAATTGAACTCAAAACATTTTTTTTACATCCAAAATCTTTCAACTACTAAATTATATATATTCTTAACTGAACCTTTAAAATTAAGATAAACGAAGATAATGGAGTAAGTAAGGCCCCGTTTGATAACCATTTGGTTTCTTGTTTTTGATTTTTCAAATTTAAGCATATTCTCTCTCAAATTTCCTACAATATGCTCTATCTTTCTTACCATTTATCTATCTTTCTTTAAGAAAGTAGAAGAATATTAACCAACTTTTAAAAACAAAAACAAACTTTAGGAAGTTATTATTTTTTTTATTTTTAAAGTTGGTTAGTTTTCCCCTACTTTCTTAAGGAAATATGTATACATAATAGAAATGATGAAATAAATTGTAGGAAATTTGAGAGAAAATAGGCTTAAATTTGAAAAACAAAAAACAAAAGACCAAATAATTATCAAACGGAGCCTAAAAGATTCTAAAGCAGGGTGTTCTCTAAGAAGAAAGCAGGGTGTTAATTATTGTACGTTTAAACTTTTTTAACGAAAAAAGAATTATTTGCATTAAAAAATTATAGGAACAAAAACGTGAAAGAAGACAACATAATGGACTAATGGAGTATATAACTTGTTTTTATCATTAAACAAATTCTTTTATCCTTTGCTTTTTCTGATGTTCAACCTAAATAAATTCAACTAATCGAGATTTTTACAAGCAACTTCCAAAAAAAAAATGTCCATGCGCCAATTTTCGTTTAAATTTATAAACAAATTTAATTTTTTAATACAATAAATATATAAGAAGATAGGAAGATTGAAATGTACGACCTCTCGATCAAAGACATATATCAAATTACAATGATTAAGTTCACTTTAAAAACAATAGAAGATTGCTAACAAAAACATAAATCTATCGGCATCTTATACGACTTAGTTATCATGAGATTGCAAGTTTGAATCTCTCTTTCCTAATATTATTGTATACAAAAAAAAACAATTGGAGATTTCTAAAAATCAATCACATAAATTTCGTCAGGAGGAATGACTATTTTCAACCATAAACTTGATAAGTTTTTCAATACATGAAAAAAAAAAAGAGAAGGAAATTGTTGTTGATAATTTATTCTAACAAAATAATTATTTGAGAGGAATTAGTTATCTTGATTGATATTAATCCATTTCATTTCAACTTCATAGATATAAATTCGAGCTTAGAAATCAAAAATTAGGTATTAATATTTATGATTATGATTGTTAATTTTTTTTTAGAGACTTTTACGGGTAGTAGACCAAATAAGAAAAAAAATTGCACTTGTGTCCACATCTCCAAAGTTTAGCAAATTTAATCCAATCATTTAAAAATAGAAATTCATTTTATAAGAAGATTACACAAATAGCCTCTCTCTCTAAATCTAGGTGGTTCTCAACTTAAATTTCCAATAAAAAAGGTATTCTTGATAAACATTCAATATTACTGGAGAGGTAAATGGTTATATTATTTATTATTAATACCCTATTAATATTAACACATGCGACTATTATTGCTAATTTTTTTATAAAATGAAATAATCTGTAATTACTCATTAATAATGGTATTAATCATTTATATTATATTGTATTACTCATTAATATTGTATATAAACATATAATAGTACTAGTATTAAACATTAATATTGTATTATAAATACTCATTAATACTAGTATTAAACATTAATATTATATAATAAATACTTAATAATACTAGCATTAAACATAAATATTATATTATAAATACTCATTAATACTAGTATTAAACGTTAATACTAGCATTAAACATTAATATTGTATTATAAATATTTAATAGTACTGGCATTAAATTAAACGTTAATATTGTATTATAAATATTCTTTAATACTAGTATTAAACATTATTACTGTATTATAAATACAATAGTCATATATTAATACTTCTTTTAACATAATATTATAATTCTATAAATTATTTTGTTATTAATACTAAATACATTGTATGTATTCCATTATTAATAAACTTCGGAGCAAGTAAAATAATGGAAGATAAAATAATTATAATACTCTATTATGACAAATACAGTATTATAAATACTGTATTAAACAAAATACAATATTATAAATATTGTATTTGATTTCAACTATATTAGGGAGGGGAATTTGAACCTGTAACATTATGGTTACTAAGTCATACAAAATGTCAGTAGAGCTATTGTTCGCGGTAAGGGTGGTTCGCAAATTGCGAATAATAAATAAGATTTATAGCGAATTGCAAATTGCAAATGCAAGTATACATTGTCGATTGCATCAAGTTTTAAAAGTAAGTAGTTAAGTCATCTCCACAGGTAAATAGTTTGAAGAGTGGTTTTGGTTATCGGTTTGTGAATAAGTAACAAAGCAATGGAAGTTCGCAAAGAAGTATTCGCATAAACCAATCCTATAACTGCGACTAACGCCCAACTCACTTAGTCTCTCGATCCATTAAGCTCGTCGGATTTGTACTGAAAATCTAGTAAAC
>JBBMEF010000018.1:15062062-15090002 GCA_037832685.1 Sicyos baderoa | reverse complement strand
AAAAGGAAAAGGGAAAAGATGAATGAAAATGACGCATTTATTAGCATCAATCATGTGGGCACATTTTTCTCTACATGGGATGAAAGTTTTAAAACTTCCCAAAACTAGAATTCGGAATAGGGGGGTACATATGTAATTGAACAATTTCTATATTTTTGAAATTAAAAGGGGAAATTTATTTTTGTTAATATTCTCATAGAAGAATAATTTTGCAATTACTTTCTAAAGATGGTCTAAACATGCAAATCTCTCAAAAACTTAAATGTTATTAGTTTAGTTTGGTTTCCACCCCAACAAAAATGAACCTCCATATTACTAACTAACGGGTTATTAAGTGATACATAATTAATAATATTATTGGAGTATTATTCTTTTTGGCTAGTTTTACTTTTTAGTTGATTATTATTTTAATAATTTAAATATTTTTGTTTAATTGAATTAGAAAAGTTAAGAAAATTTGAGAAAATATACAAAAAAAAAAAAAAAATAGAGATTGAAAGTGAAATAGCGTGGTTATAAAAAAACACAAAAAGAATTGAGAACTATATATAGAAATCAAACAACAAAAAGTCAACTAATAATTTTGTCATTTTGTTAAATATTTTATTAGATCGATTTGATATTCATTTTTTTGCCTAAAATTGAATACAATCAAATCAACTTATATGTAACTGATTTCTTTGAGCAATATATTTCTTTGTTTAAAGATGGAGAATAAATAATGAAGATTTAAATTTTAGAAAACATTTTCTATCAATTAGATTTTTTTACTTTAATTCAACATAATTAGAATGGAGAATTTTTATTTGACAGGCTTCTATTTCAAGATTTTCCTTAAAATAAAAATTGGTTATAAGAATTTCTTTGGTGCATTTTGTACATGTATAATAGTTTTAAGTTAGTAAAAACAACTCCCTTTTAGCCTTTGTTGCTGGTGTGTAGTTAATTATTTAACCTATATGGCCTAGTAATTTCTTATATAATTTAGTAACTAAAATATTATAAATTTTTAAATATCTTCGTAATTAAAAAAAAAAAAAAAAAAAAAAAATTGCGGTGGATAACTACTTTTAGAAAAATAATTACAAATCTAGTCGTATTATAAAGTATTTATGATTTTTAAAAAAAAAATTAATTAATAATATCTTTTGGTAATTCCTATTATACCATTCCTTACCTTATTTTCCTTTGCTTCTACTCTTATTCTGCAGCCACTCGTTTTGGCTTTACCTTTCTTTGTTCAAAATTGCGTTAAACTTCTTATTCTGCAGCCACTTTAATACGAGCAAGTTTAGCAAACTTTCAATTTTTGTAAAACTTGTTTTTATTAATTTTTCAGTATTTAAAATAAGACAAATACTATATTTATATTTTAAAAAGACAAATACTATTGTCTAAAAAAAAACTATATTTATATTTTAGAAAAGATAAAATATTGTATTTATATTAAAAAAATACTATATTTATATTAAAAAAATAAATACTGTATTTATATTAAAAAATAACAATGATGAAAAATCCATGTTTATTTATTAACATATGTGAGAAGATTTTAGATTTTTTTTTGCCAAAATCAAAACAATTTAATAACAAATAGCTTATTCACATATAATCGTGTTTTTTTTATAAAAAAAAATAATAATAATTTATGGCAAGCTATTTATAGAAACTTTTGAATTTAAAACAGTTTTTTTTTTTTTTTTCTTTTAAAAGTGTGCGTTGGATTTTTTTGCCACAAATAATGGAAGATATTTATGTCATTTTTTAATTAAACGATTTTATTCTTTTTTAAGTAATGCTTACTTTTGCAAAATGTTTTTAAGTTGAACAAGTGTGTAAAAAAGTTTTCGATTTAATTTACTTTTGTAAAATTCCCTAAAAAAATGATAAAACTATATACATATTTTAGCGGTGAATAAGCTCCAGACATATAAGTGAAATCGGCCAAGTTTAATATTTCACTATTTTCATTTTAAAAAATAATAATAAAAATACTATTTTTAATGGTTTTTTTAAGTACAATGGTGTTTTGTTTTTGATAGAATCCGATTACAACCAATAAAATTTCTTTGAAATCTCAAATTTAAAAAAAAAATATATATATATATATATATAATTTTTTTTAAAAAAATCTTTGACATAAAATTATTTGATTTCACTTAATTATTCATGATTCATAAGATAAGAGGGACGTTCGAAGTCAATAGTCTTTTTTTGTTTTTTTTTTAGAACAATGATTAAACAATTAAAAATTAATGCCTCTCAAAAACTATTTATTTTATAAAAAAAGATAATGATTAAACAATTAAACATGATTCGTTTGAAGTCAATGGTCAATCAATGATTAAACAATCAAAAATTAAGATCTATAAAATAAGATGTAAGTTTGAAGTCAAATAGTCAAACAAAATAAAATCCACAAATTTCATCTAATAAGAATTAGAAATGAATATTAAAATTGTTTACAAAAAATATTCAGATCATCCGATCAAAATGAGATAGCGGTGTTTTCAAAAAAAAAAAGAAAAAAGAAAAAAGAAAAAAATAAAAGATAGCGGTCGTAAATGTCATTCTAAATAAATAAATAAACCAATACAAATTATAAGTTTTTTAAGTTCACAGGGTAAGTGATATTCGAACCCATCTCCTAATTATTGGGCATATATTAATATTGTTAAGCAACTATTCATGTTGGCGATATATAAAATTATTTAAATTAAAATTAAAATATATTTTAAAAATAAATAAATTATTAGTGATGGAATAGTGAAATTATAATTAAGTTATAATTAATTGAGTTTCCCATGATGTTAATCGAATCTTTTACTCAAGATAGACAAATTATAATTAAGTTACTTTTATTTTGACAGATATTGATTTTAGAAAGAAAGAAAGAAGAAAAAAAAAACACAACCAATTTTTGAAATGAAAAACATAGTTAGAAATAAAAATTTAAAAGTAATATTATGTTAGTCTAAAGATAGGCTGGGTTTATTTTATTTTGATTCATAAATTTTTAAATATTTTAGTCGATACTTATTTTATAAATTCAAATATTCAATTTTAATTTTCGAAAATTCTAAACTTAAAACTACTATTGAGAATAAAATGTTGTTTTCCTTAAAATAATTATCATATTTTTCTATATATTTTAAAAATATATTCTCATTTTATCTTTACTTGTATTAAATAACATTATTAATAATTTCAAATTAGACATTTAAGTTAAAATGGAAGAGAACTACATAATCCATAAAAGAAAATTGAAAAGAGACCCAAAAAGGTGTTTTAACGTAGAATTTATTTTATTTTTTTTAAATTAGAATGATTGGGGTAGGGAGATTCAAACTCGTGATCTTTTTAATTATTTGACGTATATTAATCCCAGTGAGCAACTGACATTTATAATTTATCATTTATACATAAACATTAGCGTGTATTTATTTATCAAATGGTATTAGTGTATACATCAAAAATATTATCTAATTCTTCACCCTTAACTACGGTATAACCTTTCTTGAAAAAAACTACGGTATAACTATAAAAAATAATAATAATAATTGGAAAAAAAAACTGAAATATAGTTTTAAGGCAGCTTCAAAAGTGGTAATACCGAAAAGGGAGTGACGCAATGATTTCATTATTTGGTTGTAAACCAGTTCAACACCAGCGACACAGGTTCGAACCCTGAAAGAATCGGTATTTATAATCCCTTCTTCAACGTGTACTCAAAAAAAAAATGGCCATAATATAAAATTTCTTATCACGTCGGCTACCATACATTGTTAGTATAAACAACATCTATTAAATTTCAATTTTTTAAAAAATATTCAAGCTTGACGCCCGAGAAAGAAGGGAGCAAAACCTGGCCAAGAACAACCTTAAAAGCTTTGATAATCTAAGACCAGGCTCAAAATCAAATGACGATCTATTATATTTGCAATATAATTTCTAAAATAATTTATCTATGACACATAATGTTTTATGAGTGATAAAAATTCAACTAATAATATAATTCAATTTGAATTTCCTACTACAAATAAATTAGTTTTGATTTTGTGTTATAAATTGAAATATTTTGCCCATTTTTATTATACATGCAAAATCCCCTAGGATGTGTTTGTGGCCCGTTTATGTAAATGGTCGGAATAATTATAATAACATAACTCATATTTGACCCACTGTTTATTATAGTCGGTGGTTACCTAAACATGCATGTTCATTTATCTAAATCTTACCTATATTATTTTTGTTACAATAACCAGTCCCTCGAATACCATTTATCATAACCTCTATTATAATAACCTACTCTTTAAATACCGTTTATGATAATTCACCATCATAACCCACATTTTATATCATAACCAAATTAGTGCTCCAAATACACCCCTAGTTTTCAATAAGAGCACCCGTGTGAAATATAAATCCATTTATTTAGATAATTTCATCTCTCCCCTAAACTCCCTTTGCATTCCATGAGTATCATAAATCAGTTCCAATGCCCGATTACCCTGTTTTTCTCACGTACATATTTATTGAAAATTTCCAAAGATTTTTTAAAAGTTTCGGGACTAAGATTTGTTTGCGAGTTATTTCAATTGTATCTCATATTTCTTTTGCAAAAGTACACGAGACTCGATTAAACTCATCAAAACAAAAAACTCTAACCCCAAAATTTATTGACATTTTCCTTCTATTTTTCCATTTAATTTACTTTCACCCTTAGACTCATCTTTATTAATAACTATCTTGGTTGGGTAGATAACTTTTAAAAATAATTTCCCATAAATTATGCTCAAGAAAAGTAAATAAATTCTCATCATGATTTAGTAATAATTTGACACTCAACAAAACTCACTCATGTACACAAATGGTTGAATAAGATTGAAATAATTAGTTTTCGAAAAAAGTACGAAAGGGAAATTATAAGATTTTGTTACATCTATAAATGTCTAAGTTAACGTATGCACAATTAAACTATTTTCACGAAACGTTTGACTTTACAACATTTAGATGTCAGCGAAACCCATAGAAATCAATGACCTAAGAATAAAATAATAATTTATAAAAATTACTTTTCATGGGTTTGATTTTAACACTGTACAAAGAAATGATTTTACATACTGCTCATTGCTGAACAGAATACAAAAATGCTGGCTTCTTTTTTAGGGAGGGCTTTGTTGATTCTCACACTTCAAAAGAGCCAACCGTTGAGATCTCATGTAGCCTTGCCTGTTACCAAGAATGTCGATGTAACTTCGCAGCCGGTAACGGTCCGAATTCGTTAGAGAAAACGGTGGATTTAGAATGAGAGAAGGTGCTTCCACCAGAAGGAAAACCAGTAATTGTGCAGATTTTGAATACAAGCCGGCTGCACTTTCCATTTCCCCCACGAGCTCCTCAACCTGTGCAAGTTGTTAACTCATAGTTTATCACAAGGAACAAGATGATGATATCATAAAAGGACTGTTTTTTTTATGGTTCCATGGATTAAACTGCACATCAGATGATCCCAAATTCATGCAAATTAGGAATATAATGATATGAGAACTTACGCCTCCATGCCTCCCGAAAGCTAGGGCGGCTTGAAATATAGTCTCGATTGCATCTGGCATTTCGGTATTACCTGCAACCGTGCATAATAAAACTGAGTAAACCTGTCTCAGCTTGATTTGACTCATATATATTATAACTAAGTGTTCGTTAAGTGGTTGTATTGTTAGGATTTTGTCAGTTATTCTTCTTGCTCACAGGACTATGTTCTATAAATAGTCCTTTTATCCTCCATATAATACCCTTTTTCTTGAGGATTATCATGGTATCACGAGCCTTGCGTCAAACTAATCCATCGTTTTTCCCTCACGGCAAAGGCAATACTCACGATCAACTCTGTTTCGTTCTCTCTCCTCAGCCGTCTACTTACAATATTAATTTTATTTTAAAAAAAAAAAAAGAAAGAAAAAGTGCGGACTGGGGACAAATTCTGTTCGAGGGGAACTCAAAAAAAGAGTTCGAGAGTAAATCTATGATGGTCATTTATTTAGGAATTAATTTTCCTTAACATACAAATATTGTAGGGTCGGACGATATGTCATCTGCCAATAGTCAAGGTGTTACATCAGACATGACGCATATTGGCACCATTATATTCCAATTAGGCAACACATTGCTCTTGGCATCTCCACACTGTAAGCATTTTTAAGACCTTTTTTGGTTGTGATTATTTTAGGATTCAGGGTTGGGCATTTCAATTTCTGGACTCGAACATTTGCCATTCACTTTCATGGTTGAATTTGGGGTTTTGTTGTAGCTTGGTGTGGATATTTTCATGTCTAAATTTTATAACAGGTAAACTACAAGGGCTGGAAAATGACTTACAATCATACAGACCCTTTCAGTATCAGTTAAAAATTTCAATGTCGAAAACTTACCAGGCTCAACAACCTTGGCAAGTTCTTCAGCATATTCGACTTCCCGAAGAAATTCCCTCTCAACCTGAGAAGCAATATCCACGGGCTGGTGTGAGTTAAAATTGGTTTGAGATCCTTTTCCAAGAGAGCTGCTTCCTAGCTTCTTGCTGAGGCTTCTTCTACTTTCAGCAGAGCCATGGCCTGGACTTCCTTCCAAAGCTGAAGCAGCCTGTGTATGGCATATGTCCAGAGCTTTTTTCCAGATTGCAAGAATAACAAGCTGAATTGAGAATGCTTCAAGCTGTCTACCTGCAGTGATCTTTTTAAATAAATATGACACTGTAAGTTTCTTTTAATTAGATTTTAGCATTACATGATACAAGGTAGTAAGAAAACAAATAAATACTCCATTGGAATACTAATCCAACGATAATTAAACGTAACGATAAAAGTACTTTTACATCCGAAATAAGGAACAGAAGAATAGATTTCTGTTCTTAGAACCGTTGAAACCTTACAGGCATGAATGAAATTGTAGGGGATGAAACAGAAGCACTTGGGGTAAGAAGCAGTAATACATGAGAATACTTGTTGGACAGCTGGGAGTTGGAACAATTTCGGACATCGGGCTTCTGCATCCTCGAGAGACCATATAGATGGAATAAGCTTTTTCTCGTTCTATAACAATTGGGTGTAGGGAGATTCAAACATTGATCTCTTGATTATTGGGTATACACTGATGTTGTTGAGCAACAACTCTTGTTGGTTGTACGTGGAATAACATTTTACTTCCTTCTTTGATCATACTTTTCTTTTTTTTGATATTCGTGACTGTCTAGGCCAGCTTTGGCGCACCTCGACTAATGTCACGGGACATACCGTCTGACCCTACAACATTTAGATGTCAAAGAAACTCATAGGAAAGTAATTCCTAGGAAGGTGGTCACCATGGATTGAACTCATCAGCTTAATCACCCCAAGACCCTCTTTGATCACTTGAGTCATCCCATGATGGATCATAATTTTCTTTTATTTGAAAACAAGTTTTAATTGAGGGGAAAAAAGAAAGGAATATAAGGAACAAACAAATAAATGAAAAAGGAAATAGCATACATAAAAAAACAAAAAACATCATCTCCCAAACAAAGCCAAACTTTTTTTTATATAGAAAACGAGAAAATTTTGATTGATAAGTGAAATATATACAAAATAGTTTCTATCAAGGATAGTTGCAAAAAAAAAAAAAAAAAATAGAAAAAAAAAAAGAAAAAAAAAAAAAAAAGAAGCTCCAATGAGATAAGAGGGTGAATAAATCAAAGTTACAAAAAAGGCGGAGAAAGCTTGCTCCACAAAAGAGATATGTGGATTTTATGAAAGATTGTAAGTTCTCGTAAGATTGCAAGTCCTGATGTTTTTCTAAAAACAGTGTTTTCTTTCAAGCCAAAGATTCTTAAAAAGGAGCATATAAAGTTGATCCAGCAACAGAGCCAAACTAAAGAAAATGACTCCAATCAAGCAAGATAACATCTAACGGATAATTAGAAAAGAATTTGCACACCAGAATGAAACCTAACAAGGGACCATCCCTAGAACGCTCAACTCCTCTAAATGCTCTATTGCTCCTCTAAACCCAAAGTACCTCGTGATAATGCTCAAGTGTGACAGCGATCCAAAAAAACCCAACTTTTTTTCTAAAGGGCGGATGAAGCAAGGACTCCTCAATCATAGAACTACAACCCCTAGGTCGAACCATGTTAAAGCCGAAGGGCTGAAATAAACAAGTCCTGACTGCAGAAACAAAGGTGGTCAATCCAAGGTGTTGTCTTTTCCATGTAAAACCTGCTACATTTTTAGAGATTTTAACCTTCCATAGCAAATAGAAGATGGGAAGACCAAAGGAGAAGGCGGTTAACCCAACAATAGAAAAAGGAACTTCCGGTGCTAACTCTCAAAAGGATTAGAGTTCTAAATATGAAGATCCCTCCTTCCTTGATATAGTAGAGAAATCTGCCAGTAAAGATAAAATTACCAAAATGTCCAACATTTCTCTATCAGATAATGAACGGCAGAAACCAAGGTCAAAAGACGAAGAGGAGCTCACAAGGAGGAAAATGCAGAAGCAACCGAATGACGGCGTCTCAAGGAGGACAAATGTTATAAACGAGGAAACCAGGAGGAAAGGGATCTATAACACACCTGTCCTCCACTCCACTCTTTGTTTATAATATGGTAAACAAAAGCATTCAGCTTAGTAAAAGCATTTAGCTGCTATCAGCCGAAAATCAACTTACCTTCTCTTTTACTAATTCTGAAATAGTAGATGCAGACTGCTGCAATGACTTGATTCTTGCCGTGCAATTTGCAGATGGATGTTCCGAAGTATCTTCTGTATCCATTGACCCCGGAGCAGAGCTTTGACTTCCCAAGCTTCCCATACGAGAGCTGCTACTGGTAGGTCTGCCAATGATTGGCATTGGTGCAGTGAATGCAGCACCTAAACTTATGGATCTTTGAGTAGGACTCTGTGATTTGAAAGATGAAGGGATCGGCTTGGAAGCACTTGCTAAGGAAGATGAAGCAGAATCATCCATGGGGGATTCAGATACAATAACATAATCTTGATCAATCAACTCCAATGAATCCGCAACTATGAATCAGGAAATATAATTAAAGGGGGAAAATACAATATTAAGAGATTCTAGGATCAAGACAGCAAAATACCAAAAAGAGAATGGAAAACAATATTGGATACTTCTTACCTCTAGTCCGAGTATTCACCGATTGTGGATTTTTGGACCTTAAACTGCTATTCGGACTTCTATCAGAGAGTACATTTCTTCCCTGAACATGAGTATTCAATACCAGAGTAGCACTTTCCCTTTTATCTGGAACACTACTGTATCTGGAAGTAGTATCTCTGATCCCTCTATCAGAGTTTTTATCAGGGGAAGATCCATAAGTCGACTTCATTGAAGACCTCCTCCTTAAAAAGGATGGACTTCCCTCAGGACCACTGGGATCATCGTCTAGAGAGAAAGGTAGATAATCATCTTGTGAATTTTCCTCGATATTACTAGCACGATCGGATTCTGAAAAGGGGAATCCATCCACTAATCTTGATGACCTCTTACTTCTGTATGCATATGGATTGACATTCTATTATTTTGACAACATAAACATAGATTGACAAGAACTGAAATTTTTGCTTAATTACCCCAACAATTCATCCGATTGATTAGCACACAGGAAGGGGTGATTAAAAAATTCTTCAAATGCCAATCGCTCCACTGCATTAAAATAACAATGAACCGAATTGAACAAAAATAAAAAGAAATCCTGCGAAGTTCATAGCAGCTTAGCATAAATATTGCAATACAAAATGTAAAGATTTAATTTAAAATCAGATCAATGCAAAAACAAATAAAAATTACACCCATACAACTAACATTTAAAGAAGATTGCACATTCCCTTTCCATATAACACAAGTCAAGAAATGTCTACTAGGAAACTAAAAAGTAAAAAGCTCGACTGGAGAGTATTGCAGCCAATAGAAGAGGGAGAACTCACGCCAGAAATTTTAGCAAATTCAGGTAAAGAAAAAGCAAGAGTAACATTCACATCATATTCTAATTTCCTTTCTATGGAAAAAAAGATACAGATAATTCTTATTGTCAAACAGCTTTGCCTGAAACCATTTTAAATTGCCAATTAAGACACAATCAATCCAACTCAAAAAAAAACATAAACAATCAATTAAATTCCACCTTTTAGGTACTATTATAAGGACATAAGTTGCTTAAGTAAAAATAGATGCATCTGGTATCAAGGTACAATTAGTTCATTTCATACTACAGCACACAAAATTCGTTCTTCAAACAGGAAGAAAAAATAAATGAAGATGTGGCAACAAGACTTAAGCTTTGAAACCAGTTCTCTACCTGGATTTCGACGTAGTAATTTCCTGCACAAATCCTTGCAGTCAAAACTCAGATCATTAATATCTGAAGGGAATTGTAATTCAGTTGATTTGACAATGTTCTGGAGCAACTGTCGAGTTCATAATAAAAGTATAGTAGGTTAGTGGATGGTGTTTCAATTATAATAAAGCACTATGGGGACGAAGAAAAAAACATAAAACTAACTGTACCTGTATTTGGTTGTTTCCTGTGAATGGAGTTCTTTCTGTTACAAGCTGGAATAATATAGCACCAACACTCCAGAGATCTGCCTGCGTATTCAGTTCAAGGTTAATAGAATGAAGTTTGATTACATATTATAATTTCAAAAGGTATGCAAATACAGATATTACCTTGGCATCATACTTCTGAAGTTGCATGATTTCTGGAGCCATGTAAAGTGGTGAGCCACACAAGGTTTCTGCAAGACCTCTAGGTTGCAGAGATCTACCAAAAGAAATTGGAGAGCATAAAGCTTATGAAAGGATAATAGAAGAATAGTCTACCATGGAAATAATAAATTTCAATGTGAGAAAACTTTTATTACCAATCACAAACTTAAACACCAACATTAGTTTAAGCTAGAATCTTTATCTTGATGACTAGTGAAGTTCTTCTTCTTTGGTGAGACTGATAACAGATATTCTGTTGCTCTTCTGAAGGTAAATATGGGCAGTACAAACACATGACATGATTCCATTTCACAGTATGAAAATAAAGATTAAATATATCTGTAAAGGGAGGGACCATTCTACCTCGCAAATCCAAAATCAGCAATCTTGAGAACTGAATTGTCGTCACTTGCAGAAAGCAGGAGGTTCTGCCCAAGAGAAAAATGAGCCACGTAAAAATGGAACAGCTAAACGGCATACTCAGCCCATCAGAAATCTACAAACACGCTGAATATTTATTAAGAAACAAAACTTTGACACATAATTGGACATTTGGCCATAATAAACACCACTCGTACTTTATTCAATATCGAAACCATCAAGCATGTTTCACGAGGTTATCTTGCTGTTGTTATCTTTTTAGCTGATTATATACGCGGTAACTTAAAAATGGAATCTGCTAATTTCTTATATTTTAAAAAAAATTACAGAACTAGAAAAATGAGATATTGTACAAAATAGGACTTTGATAAGAACTTCCACTTTGAATCCATACCTGTGGTTTAAGATCTCTATGAATAAGATTGTTGTCACGAAGAATTTTTAAGCCAGACGCTGCCATTCACAAGAATATTTCTTACTATACTTCAAGAAAAAAGATATCCAAATTTAAAAAATGCCAGCAAAAAATTGGTTAAAACATACCAAGCTGCTGCAAGAAGTGCTTAGCAGTTGCTTCTGGGATTCTTCCGTGGCGCTGCTGAAGGTAAAAAGAAAGGTCACCACCTCTGCAGTACTCCAGTACCAGATGTATCTTCCCGGGGACCTGGATGGAGGTAAATGTCTTAAGAAAAGCAAACATAAACTATAAATTTCTCTCAAGCTCTTTCTTTCAACAAATGAAGACTGAAAGGCTAACAAAATCACCAATTCATACGACTTTCATTCCCAAAACTTCCCCAAAATAACAAATAAGAAAGAAAAAGAAAACAATAAAGTTCCAGGTAGGAATGCATGACCTGGTGCAATGCCTCCCCCATTGGCAGAAAAATATAATATAAATCTCCTATAAAGGGGTGTTTGAGGCAAGAAAAATGAGAATGATTATGAGGAGGAGGAGAATTAGGAGAAGAATATGGGAGATAATGATTATCTGTGTTTGAGGTGAAGAGAATGAGAACGTGGAGAATTATTCCTTGTGTTTGGATAATTATGGCTAGAATAGAATAGTGAGTATGAGGAGAATAAAAAGTGGTTATAAGGAGAATGAAAAGTAGTTATTGATAGAATAAATAGCGGTTATTGGGTTCAAAGAATAAATAGTGGTTATTGGAAAATGTGATAATTGGGAGAATGATTTTTGATAATCCAACCGTGGTTAAGAGGAGCATTCTCTTCATAATCATTCTCATCATCCTTCCCCATCAGACATTTTTACCAACTAAACTCTGTTAGGATCCTCGCATCAAAAATAGTGGAGAACTCATAGCAATATTTAAGAAAGGTCGAGTACTCCTCTCAACACCAATTGGTTTTGAGATGGATGTCCACGCTATCATTAATATGGTATCATAGCCCATTAAATTCAAACAGTTATTTGGTCCAATAATAATAAAATTGAGATCCGATTTAAGATTAGTCGGTCCAAAAAGACAGCTAATTGAGGGGTCATGTTAGGATCCCACGTCGAGAAAAAAAAAAAAAAAAAAAAAAAAAAAAAAAAAAAAAAAAAAAAAAAAAAAGTGGATACCTCATAACAAAATATAAGAAATTGCCCTAAATTCAACCTATAAAGCGAGGAAGTTCAATAAGTTGAAAAAATAGTTCATAAAACAGTGTAAGCCGGCAACTTCCAAAACTTCTCATCCACCACCAGCATTTTACATCAGTCATTGATTCGAATTTGAACCCCAAACATGACCCAACCTTTTCTCAGTACAATGTGCTCATAAGATTTTAGCTCAAACGTTGTAGGGTCGGACGGTATATACTGTGACAATAGTCAAGGTGCGCGAAAGCTGACCCGGACAGTCACGGATATAAAAAAAAAACGAAGCACAATCTTGAGAAAACTTATTTCTTATCCTAGAAATGTTATCTAGAGCTTCTCTAAACGCACAAATTCAAGAACAAACGCAAAGCAACACAAACTTCGCAGCTCCATCTAAAAGCATCTAAACAAATAACATCAAGAACTAAACACTAACCTCAACAATATCATGCAATTGGATGATATTAGGATGATTAATCCTCTTCAAGATGAAGATCTCAGACATAAGACTCTCCTGCAACTTCTTACTGAGCCGGCTCATGGAAATCTCCTTGATCGCCACCTCCGTTCCATGAACTCGATGTCTGGCATGCCACACCACCGAGAACGAACCGGAGCCGATTTGCCGGCCGACCAGATAATCCGCCACCACTCGAGTTCTCCCCGTCGAATGAGCCATTCAACGAAGCCCTAATAGAGCTCGAATCGCAATAAACCAGAACAAAAATCCCTAAAGTTGCAGGTTGAAGATGAAATTTGAAGAATCGTACACGGATTTCAAAAATGGACCAAATCGAATTCGCAGTTTGAAATGAAAACGTGGAGCTGAATTGGTTTGATCTTGATGGAGCTTTGATTATGGCGGACAGTAAATATATATTTATATATTGGTTTTTCTTTTTCTCAACGCGGGATTTGAATATTTATTTTAATTGCCGATCAATTACTGAATCGGCGAGTTCTTCGATTTGATGGCGCCTTTCTTAATTTTCTCCATTTAATTGAAAGACGAGGTTTTGGAGCAATGAGGGAAAAAAACGGGAAGAATGGTAATTTTAGCCCACGAGCAGATCTATTTTATGATTGGTGTGCTCTACTAATCGAACGGTGTAGAGATGCTGATGTGTAGGAATCGGATGGCTTCTACATTTTGTCGTTTTTCCGACGGAATTCTTAGGACATCTTGAAAGAGAGAAGTTTAGGTAATGTGAAGTCTTATCTAAATTTTAATAAGGAAAAAATAATTATTAAACTATGACTATTATGGAGTGGGTTAAAGAGAGTCTCGTGGTATATAACGTGACGTATTCAATTTATGGTGATTGCGATATACATGTACATTAGTCGAGGTACATGGAAGCTGACTTGAATCATCATGAATATATAAAAAAAATAAATAAAAAAAAAAAAAAAAAGCTATGACTTACATTTGGACATATAAATTGATAGTAGAGTTTATATATATATATATATATATATATATATATATATATATTTTTATTTATTTATTTATTTATTTATATTTATTCATTGATAGGGATTTAGTTTTATAATTTATCAACTCCTCATTGAAAACATACATCTAAACAAGTTTTTATTAATTCCTCTTTATTTTTACTTTTAAAATGACTCACATTTTTAACTATTTATTTTTAATAATTTATTTATAATTATTTAATCATTTCTAACTATTCATTTTTAATCATTATTTTCAAATCAATTAAAATAAATAATTTTTAACTACTCATTTTTAATCATTTATTTTTTATTTACTAAAATTAACTACTCATTTTAAATCTACATCTAAACAAGTTTTAAACTCTAACTTTTCTACACAAAAATTATATTCAAACGAACTTTTAACTATAATTTTCAATTTTTAATTTATCAATATAACTTATAAAACTAAATCCTCCCAAAATAAGCTAAACAAAATTTACAAACCACCCTTACTTATTTGAGGTAAGGAAATAATCATAAAAAATGAATTCTACAAAAAGATGGAAATGGAAGGTTTAGAAAATGGAGTTGAATGTTTAAAAAATGGGAAATTGATATTTTGTGGTTTTTTTTTCTCTAAAACTAAATCCTTTGAAGAAAACGTAATTAATGGAATGGGGTTAATTTTACTATTCATCTCAAATTAATTTTCAATAAGATGAAATACAAAACTTGTCATTAAAAATTGTTCGGTACACAATAACCCGTGGAAACAAATTAACATATTACTCACGCTAATTTAGGAGTGCTTGAGACAAAGAATATAAGAATAATTATGATGAACATACAAATTAAGGAAAATATGAGATAACATAATTTAAGACAAAGAACATAAGAATAAGAATAACTATTACGGTTTAATATGGTAAGAATTATTAAAAATCATACTACATTAAAGTATGTTGCTTTAAGGGAATTTTTTTTTTTTTACAATTTTACCCCCCCCACTCTCTAAATCACAAACATTTGAATATATATAAAAATGAATAATAAAAAAAAAAATGCAAAGATATTTACAATATTATTTATATATTTAGATTTTCATCATTTTGAATATATTTACTATATATGTTTACCCAATCTCATATATTAAATTAGAAGATAAAATATTGCAGGTAATCATGTTCACTCAATATTATTTGGAATTTTGTCAAGTTAAAATAGGTCAAGCACAAGCCCATTTAAAGTCTATAGAAACTATATAAATAAAAAGTTTCACCTTCATTTGAGTCACTTAAAGATCTGAAAGATAGAGGTTTCAAATTTTAGACTTTAAGTTTCCAAGAAACTTCAAGCGCTTATAAATTTGAATTTGGTTAGTATAACTAATTAGACTTATTTTAATCAAATAATATGAGAATCAAATACTCATTTTTTGATTCAAACTCGTTATCATCGAATTAAAATAAATTAACACAAAACAAGATAATTAACTGCGTCACTGACCCTCATAAAAAATACATTTTTTTAGAATTCATAAATGGCAGTATGATTGAACTACAACTAATAAAGTAAGTCTCAATATGTTACGCACACTTTCGATCACATAAACCATCATAGTTTTATGTGAAGACTTGAACTTTGAAGGTATGTTCTCTTAAGGTTCTAGATTCAAAACTCGCATGTGACAATAATTTGTAGACACTTCCTCCCGTGTCTCCATTATTTCGATGTTTAGTGTTTGACCTAAGAACATACATGATTATCATAAATATAGTGGAGCGAGACTCTCATTTCTCGGTTAAAAAAAGGTGTTGACGTTTTATTTTTTTGATAAAAAAATATTGAGGAGGAAAAATCGAACATGTAACATCATGATTACTAAATCGTACAAATTAGTAGTAGAGGTATGCTACTTTTGACGACGTTGGTGTAGTGGCTTGGGTTATAGCTTAATTTCTTAACCTAGTGGGTTTCATAATGCGATATCTCTTGATACAAAAGAAAACCCGAAATTTCTCCCCTTATAATATAATAATATAACTACTACAGTACAAATTAAAAATTGGGTTCTCAATACTCAAAAGACTCGAGACACGTTTCAGAGCCCACAAACTTTCCTCCATTGCATTCCCCTTCCCTTCTTCTTCATCGTCTGCTTTCTTTCTTTCTAGGGTTTACGCGCCCAATTGCAACTCCGAAACCAGATCGTCTTCTCAATTCGCCATGGATTGGGGCAACGTCACTGCAGAGGATCTGATCGACGCGCTCCGGGAGGTCGATTGGTCGTCGCCGCCTCGACCTATCTCCGAGTTCTTCTCCAGGTTCACCGTCCCCCGATCTTCCTCCAAGTGGAACAGCCGCCTCAAATGCAATCTCTATTAGTACGCTCACTCTCTCCTTCAATCTCTTCCGGTTACTGCATCTTTTATTTTGTTTTTTAGGCTCGATTTCTTGCTGATCCACACTGCGTTGTGATTCTGATTATCACGCCTTAGATTTCGGTTTAGTTCGTTTTTTTTACCAATTGAGTCCGTATGGAATATGATTACGCGATGTGCAACTTGTTTAGGGAAATTCGAGTTAGATTTGGGCTGTTTGAGTTTGTTAAGTTATTTGTTAGGAAATAGGCTGGAATCTGAATCTGCGATGCTTATTTTATTGGAAAACTGTAATTGATGAACTCTTCTCCAAAGTAATTAAGCAAATTCTAATAATCATTGATACGTTTTTATAATGTAGACACCTCAAGGTCTCGGGTTCGCCTGTGATTAGTTTGTAGACACCTCATGTGTCTCCATTCCTTCGATGTTTCCCCTGGCCTAGGAACGGGCGTAGTTACCTCGGGTTATAGTGGAGCAAAGCTCCGATTTCCGAGTTTAGAAAAAAAAACATTTTAATAATGTATTATAAATAATAAGAAATTATGCGACAATAGTCAATGACTCCATTCCTTCAATGTTTCCCCTGGCCTAGGTAACGGACGTAGTTATCCCGGTTATAGTGGAGCAAACCTCCGATTTCCCCGTTTAGAAAAGAAACATTTTAATAATGTATTATAAATAATAAGAAAGTATGCGACAATAGTCAATGACTACATTTGCTAATTTTTTTTAAAGTCACCTTATTTGTAATTATTTGTAAGTTTCTCTATTTTATTTCTTTCAGCTTTCTCTAGAAATTCATGTCGTGAGTAATAGGTAACCTGAATAGTTGATCATGGCTTATTGGGAAAACTTGCTGAAATCCATATCATGGCTTATTTCTTTCAACTTTCTCTAGAAATTCATGTCGTGAGTAATAGGTAACCTGAATAGTTGATCATGGCTTATTGGGAAAACTTGCTGAAATCCATATTACGTCATTTTATTTGTAAACTGGTTGGTATTATGTGCTTCGTTCACCCTACTAATTTGGATTCTTAATTTGTTGTGTTTGCAGTTACCGAACCAACTACTTCATTATGATTGTTTTTGTTCTTGGTGAGTCATTAGACTGTCATTTATCTGCATTTATATGTTGCATATGTACAGTTTTTCCTCAATTGTGGATTGTTGATTGCAGCCCTGGGTTTTATACGAAGGCCACTTGCTATTGTTGCCGCTTTTCTCACAGCACTCAGCATCGCTTTTCTCAATGACAGGTGAGATGATAGCCTGATATACACACTGTAGACAATAATTAATATCATTAGACTTTCTTCAGATGAGAATGTTTCTTTTTGTTGTTGTAGTTTTCATTTAGACTTGGGAAAACTAATTATGGTTACTTACAAAGTTGCTCTTGGACCTTCCTGCAGCTAGCATAGAGTTTTACAATAGTTAAAGAAATAATCATTTACCTTATAACATCTCAAGTTCTCAACCATTTTTTTTTTCATAGGAAACGATACGTATCATTGATAAAATGAATAATAGTACAATCCTATTGAAACATCGCATAAAACTATGCCAATTGTGTGGTTAATGTGGATTGTTCATAGTTTCAAAAGGGGGTAGCAGGACACCAATAACAGGCAGTGTAAGAAATTGATTCAAAAAATGAATTGAAACCATACTCTTCGTTGGTTTCTTAACCTTTTTATTTCCACAATATGTCTGGACTCTGAACATTGATGCCTCTTTCCATCTTGCCTTGAAATATCAAGGCAAGTGGTTGCTCTTCGTACCTTCCCATTTGTTTCAAATTGGATCTTCTGGTCCAATCATCTGTTACTAAATGCATCAATTAATTTAAGCTTGAAAAATCAAGAATAACGGATGTAGCTTATTAGTAACCTGTATTTATTAATGCACATTTATACTTCTTGATTACACAACACTTTACACTAGTTATCCAGAGTAGCAGGATTTGTAGCTACACAGTTTTTGTTAAATGTATTATTATGCTCTTTCTTTATTCACATTTTTGTACCACAGTTTTGCAGGCACATTCAGTGAGAAAGTAACCAGAACTATTAGACAGTTCTCTCCACATTTGGCTGCAAAGATGAGACCTCCTCATACGTATGTATCTTCATCAATTTCCATGAATGTAATTAGTAATGACTTTTGATTTCATATTTGTTAAATTATTTTTCAGGCCTGTTATCCGTGGACGCCCATCAGCTAAAAGAGCAATATTCATATGTGGACGTCCTCGATGGGTTTTTGTCTTGATGTTCTCTTCTGGTAATATACTTCTTATTTATTACTGGTGTACTTTCATATGAATATAGAGGACCCACTTCATCAATGTTCAAGTACAAATATTCTCTTGGAGTGTCCCCAAGGGGTGGTGCAGTTGGTTGAAGACTTGGACTTTGAAGGTGTGCTCCCCTTAAGGTCCTAGGTTCGAGACTCACCTGTGATATTAATTTGTTGACACCTCCCGTGTCTCCATTCATTCGATGTCTCCCGGTGCCTGGCTTAGGGACGGGCTTGGTTACCCCTGTTTCAAAAAAATATTATATTCTCTTGGAGTGCATCTTCTTAACCAGGCTTTTCCCTTTTTCTGTTATGCTATACGTTTTCTGATTTTCTCCCCCATTTGATGCAGTGAGTTTCATACTCTGGTTCATTTCTTGCGGTTTGTTAACTGTACTTTGGTCACTTGCCTTTGGACTTCTCGGTATGTTTGCTGCTTATAAAGAATTTGTTTGTTTTTCTAAGTCTGGTACTTTATGGTTGATTTTCTCACCCCTTCACCCATAAACTTTTCTCAGCCACTTTGCTTCATGCTAGCTTCAGAACGCCTAACTTGAAAGCACGTCTAAACACATTCCGTGAGGAATTTCGTGCTGTTTGGCGCAATTATAGTGAACTGTAGTCGCATGGCAAATTGGTAGAATGTGAGTATATTTTGCATTTTATACTTGCTGTTTTGGCTTTTGTTGCTTCTAATGCATCTCCAAGGGTGTATGTTATCAATTTCGTTTTTGCTAATTTCTACAAGGAATCGTTCTCTTTTGGTTTTATTATATAAATATTTAGGGGTCATTGTGGGAATTGGGAAACATTTGGAAGTCTATGGTTCTGATAGGAATAAGTTCTATCAATTTTATTTATATATCAGTCAAGAGAGTTCCAGTGCTCTCTACATTCCCATTCTCCTCAGTGAAATCAGTACAAAAAGTGATAGAAATCAGATGCCTTACTCCTCCTCTAACGAGTGATTAAATACACTCTTTTACAACGGCTAACATGTTTTTCTCTCCATAATTCAGACTCCAAACCCCACTCGGGTAACAACCTAATTAGCAAGTTACAATAATACAATAATAACAACCATTATGAAGTAGCTCAATTGGTCAAAGAGAGCCTTGGGGTGCATAAGGTGATGAGTTCAATCCATGGTGGCCACCTACCTAGGAATTAATTTCCTACGGGTTTCTTTGACATCCAAATATTGGAGGGTTAGGCGGTATGTCCCGTGACATTACAAAATCCACCTTGACAAGATGAAGTCCGGAATAGTGTTTCGGAATAATTGAGGCAGCCTCCCAGGTTTGCATCTTCAGGCCGTGAGTGTTCTCATCAAATCGGTGCCTCCAGTTCCTCATTATCAAACCCCTTGCTCAAGCCTAGCAATTTGTCCGGCTTGTAGTGCACAGTAAGGTCTGAGCGCACATTGGGTGGAATAGGGAAAGAGAGCAGATTTGTCCTAAGTGCTGGTTGCAAAACAGGGTGGAGACGTGCTGTAGCTGCCTAGCTGGCAGTTCCACACGGTAAGCCACCTTGCCCACGCCAGTACGCAAAAAGGGCCGATAAACCTTGGAGCCAATTTCGGGTTACAGTATGAGCCCAGTGTGGTTTGGTTATACGGTTTGAGTTTGATATAAACCCAGCTGCCGGCATCCAACTCTTCGTCTCAGCGTTTCTTATTGGCCACTAGTGTTGTTTTCTCTAAGGCCACCCAAAGCTTCAGGACAATATCCCTGTCATACAAGACAGTATCGACTGCCGTAATTTGAAATGAAGGATTAAATGAAAAGGAAAAAAATTGTACTTTATGTATTCAGAACATGTTTTCTCTACCATATTGAGAGATTGAATTTTAATTGTTAATTTGTAGACACTCCATGTAACTTCATTCCTTTGATGTCTTCTGGTACCTAGCTTAGGGACGAGCATGGCCGCATGGTTACTCTGGCTATAGTGGAGCGAAGTTCCGATTTTCCGGTTTCCAAAAAAAAATTAAAAAGTTAGGCTAAAAAAAAGAATGGCATGATGATGTAGCCTAGGACTATGATACAGTCTCAAGACTCCATCTCTAGGGGTCCTCAAAGACTTAGTCAAACCAATATAGAAGTTTTTGATATCCATGATTGTCCGGGCCAGCTTTCGCACACTTTGACACATATCGCCTGACCCTACAACATTTGGATATTAAGGAAACTCTGTATTTCATATTGAATAGAGTGAGTACATCTTATACAGTCCACTAAATGACTAACCAATTAATTACCCTAACTACCTAAGGTGTAAATGGGTCTTATCAGACTAGTTGAGAAATAATTCTCCAAGAACTTGCTTAAGATGTTCTTTATTAAGAATGAATCAATTGGTCTTATACACGAGAGAGGGACTTGTATTTATAGGGCATTAGGGCTTAACTAACTAATATAGAAAATACCCAATTACCCCAATATCATATTACATCATTTTGGTGACTGTTCAGAAATAATAGAATGTTTAGAAGAGTGGAGAAGAATTCAACCTGATTGCACTTTTTTGTAACTATTATCTAAGCGTTATTTTACTTGATTTCACTTTGGAGGTTGTTTTTATAGGTTCTCATTTGCAGGTTTTTCTTTTGTTTTTGTGTTCATTCCTTCTTTTCTCGACGAAAACTCCGATATAGATTGATATTAAGAGTAATCGAAAATGTTGTGTACAGGCGTGGTCATTTAATTATGTTCATACTGTAAATCTTTGCTTCACCAACAGACTGCTTTGCTGCTTGCTTTCTCTGTGAAGAACAAAAGCTCAAGTGATGAGTGCCATAAGATTGCAAGTTATGTAAATTGTGGCTCTCATATGTTTCTGGAGATGTAATTGTTTCATTTGTCACATCATCTGTATTGTGAAGACTGAGGATAGAATACAGTGAAGCAGACTTAATATTCTTATAGAATACTCTGAATTTCAATGGCTCTTTTAGTTATGTTTTTTTTCTTTCTTTTTTTACTTGAGAAAAAGAACAGACCAGTTTGTTAGCGGATTGTGGTTGAATAATATGTGTGGCTTTTTCGTGGCTGATGTTTCGATTTATTAGATACTAAACTCTAAACTATTGTCTTTTTTCGAGGTGTTAGATTTGAAATTTACGAATAAACTTAATTGTAAATTTTTTTGTTGTCTTTCGGATTTGGATTTCGGAACGGTTGTTGGTGTTCTAGTGTAAGTAATCTAGTGAAACTTCAATTTTCCACGTTTAAAAAGAAAATCAAAACTATTGATGAGATTTTATTTCCGTGTGTCTGCCTCTCCACAGTGTCCGTCCATATATTTGGAAGCCATCTTTACCTAGGCAGTTGAGTTTTTTGCTCGCGACTATTATCATAGAACATTTGATCTTACAATATTTGTTTCTTAGATAGGTGAGATTATTATAGATTAAATTTATGAACTTTTCGAGAATTATTTCTTGCCTGAATATTTTTGATATGTTACTCTTGAGATGAGACGTGCTGTTTGTATTTTATAAAGAGGGCACTTGCCGCTGCCTGTCTTTTTGTTCTTGATTGATCAATTTTTTTGTTCTTTTTTGAGTTGATCAATGATCAATAATTGTAGTGAAAATATTCGAGGTCATAACTTTTTTTAACATGGATGCATGGTTACGCCTGTGTCGTTTGAACTATTACTAAAATTTGTGGTGTTTGGTTTTATTAAAATTTTTAAAACTGGATCGACTCGAAGTAATATTATGACCACCATCTTAGTGAACCAATGGTAATTCCTTTGACGCCTATTTTAGGATAAAGTTAGATATAAACTTGCACATGCATCTTTTCTTAGAGAATCAAAGGGAATTTCATTTATGTTGACGCGAGTGTAACCTTACGTATAAAGTTCAATATGAACGTATGCTGTAAAATTGGTTTTTGGTTTTCTTTTACGTATAAATTTCAATAGAATCAATAAGAAGTTTATGATTTTTATTATTATAGAAATATATAGTTGGTTTTCGGTTTCCTCTTGCGTGACGATATTGCCTGTCTGTCGTTCACCAATTGTGCCTCATAAACAACATCAAAGGTCCACCTTGATGGTGGGAAGCTGCCACCTGCCAACTGGTCAGGGAATTTTTGTTTTTTTGTTTTTTATATTTTTGACCATTTAAGTCAGCTTTTGCGTACCTGGATTAATGTCACGAGACATACCGCCTCACTCTACAATATTTGGATGTCAAATTTTTTTTAAAAAAATTAATTTCTAGGTAGGTGGTTACCATGAATTGAATCTATCACTTTATAATAATAATTTGGAAGATAAAAGGTCAAATAATAATAATTAAATAAAATAAACATACGCATATATGAGTATATTATAATAAGTTTGGATTAACTCGGGTTAATCCAAACTAATTTTAGGTCCAACACAACTAATGAATATTTTATTTATTTGAATTTAATTTAATTTAAATAAGTTTATAATAATCCAACTCAATTTTTCAAATTGGACCGGGTTGATTAGGCTATTAGAGTTGTGGATTTTTTTTGAACATCCCTACTTATATTTCACTAATTTTATGTTTTATTAGAGTACAAAAAAATGAAAATTTTAAAATTTATGAAGTTGAACTAGAACCAAAATAATATGTTAATTGTATATAAATTAGGGAAATGTGTAGACTCCCAAGTCCAACCTAATAATGTTTCATGTAGAGATTAAATTGTATTTATCCAAAAATCCAAATAAATAGGCATATAAGAATGAAAAGACATATTTGAGAAATTATTATGGTGGCCCATGAAAGACCAAAAGGAAGGTTTTGCTTAGAACAAAGCAAGGCTCTATGTTATATGGAGAAATATTACATGAATTGGGCGCAGGCTCTAGCCACGGCTTGCTGTTTCATGATGCTCTTGGGCCTTCTCTGTTGTTGTCTCACCACCGAGCCCCGCCACCACGACGCGGCCGCTGCCGCCAAATCGAGCTGCGCTTGCGACGGCGGCTATGCAGGTGTTTGATCATATTCATATTCATTTTAGTTACCATTTTCTTCTCTTCTCTTTTGGTTATAGCTGCTTGTTGTTATTGGTATGTAACATTGGTATAGAATTTCAATTCAATGTTTTTGTAGTTCTGAAATTTACATTCATTTCCCAAGATTGAGAACTTTTTTGTAATACATAAAAGGGTGGAGTCATCGGCCTATGACTTTGTTGTAATTTGAACGAGTCATTGGTGTTGAAATTTTTTATTTTTGGGATGACAAAGGCAGCTCCGCACCTATAATAGAAACATAAAGAAATAAAGAATGAAACTTTGTCAAGCAGCATTCTACGCACCTCTTCTGAAACTTTTAACACACCTTCTCCCGTCGAACAGCTCCGACTTAGTTGTGTTGAGAATCTCATTAATAAAGTGAGAATATTTCATAGTATTTATAAGGAAATTTTGTTGTATATACCAACTTTAGAACCCTTTATTAAAATTATAACCCATTTTTATCAAAATTTTGAGTGATTGAACTCAATCGAACTCAATCAATAACTAGTGATTGAACTCAATCAGTTTGTTAAGAGATTGAGCTCATTTGAGTGAGTCAATCAATAACTAACGATTGAACTCAATCACTCGATTAGTTTCAATTTTTTTGGTATATGTTCAATTATTTTTAGTTTTGTGCTATAGATGCAATTTTTTGACCAATTTTTGTTATACATGAAAAATCTCCATTAAGTTACCATAAAAATTAAAAAATTTCCTTTATTTTTTTAAAATCAAAATATAATTTTCCTAAACTATCATAAACTAGCTGATGTTGTGATGACAATTGTAGGGACCATAAACATGTTTGATCTATCAGTTATCGACTCAAAGCTTCGTGTATAATGAAGTCGCTATCACATTAATTTTTTAATTGAGATTTTAAAAATGTTTATTTATTTTTAGTATATTTTAAAGTAGCAAGGAATTTTAGGTCGCTCCTAAACTTTGGATTGTATTGATTCAAATCTCAAATTAATTTAAACTGCAAAATTTAATAAATATATTAACTTTTTTTTTTGCTGCGAGCCATAAATACATTAATGATTTTTTTTTAAAAAAAAATTAATTAGAAAAATACGTTTTTATCCATAGATTTGAGGTATAGTTTCAATTTCGACAACTAAAATATGATCACTTTTAGTTCCTAACATGTCAATAATACTTACTTTTAACATGTCAATAATACTTACTTTTAATGACTGAGTTAAAAAAATAAATCATTAATTACATGATTTAATATTGACTACCATAATAATTAAATTTATGTTAAATTTTAATATATCGATGAAGTGATTAATTTTAAATTAACATAAAATTAATTTCTAAAATAAAACAAATGTAATCGTAAATTTAAAAAACACACAAAAATTAAAATTAGGTATTATTAGAAATGTTAAGAATAAAAGTATTTAATTTTGAAATATAGAGATCAAATTGCAATTTATTCCAAACTTTAAGATTAAAAAAGTATTTTTTTTACATTAACTTAAATATATGTTTTTTTAGAAGAATTTAAATATATGTTAGTTATTATTATTATTTTTTTGAGAATATATTTGTTAGTTACTTGAATTCACGTTGTTTTAATTGTTTTATTATATATTATATTAGTAGAATTATATTTTTGTTATTATAACTATCCATTGCTTTGTTACTTGATTTTGAATCACTGGAATAAACTATTCTAGGAAAATAGAGAAAGACGAGAAGTTTAAAACTATACATATATTATTCAAGAACTACCCTAATCGGTTTTTATTCATGAGTGAAAGTTATGCATCAAATTTAAAAATCGAAAATTCTAAACAAAAGGGCAAAATGACTTCACTAATAAAAATTTAAAGTTTATATGAAAGCAACTATTAATTTGATAAGACCGAAAGGGTCGGCGGGCAGGTGGCGTAGTGATTTCATTGTTTGGTTGTAAATCAGTTCAACAAGAGTGAGTATTGTAATCACCTCATCTAATTTGTACTAAAAAAAACTATTAATTTGATAAGATTTTATCTGATACACATTCAAAACTTCAGAATATAAATTGATTTTTTCCCAATTTTTTTTTACTTAGGCTACATTTCATAACTATTTCGTTTTTTATTTTTTTATTTCAAGTTTATCATTTTCGGTTTTTTGTTTTAAAAAATAAAAACCATATACATTTGACAACTGTTTAATTTTTATTTGCAAACAACATATTTTATTTTGATTTTATTTTTAGTTTTTTACTTTTTTTAAAAAACGAAAACAAAAATCTATTTTTTAGTTTTTAAAATTTTCTTTAAAAATTTAAAAATTTTAAAAATAAAAATAAAATTAGTTATCAAATAAATTTTTTTTTTTAAAAAGTAAAAATATAAATATAAAATAAAAAACGAAATAGTTATCAAACATGACAACTTTAGTTATCATTTTTATTTTTGGATCAAACCATATATATGGATAAGAAGTTATACATCATATGTTGAGTTCAGTTTCAGTTGGTTAACATCTACGTGTAGATTTAACAGTTTTAATAAATTACTATAGTGATAAACAGTACCATTATTTGCCAACCAAAACATAGTTTTATTGACATCTTGGACAACCTAATAACCGTGAGGTCAAATCCCTCATTCATCCAATATTATTGTATAAAAAAAAACAGTACCAATATTTATTTCCCTTTCTTTATTGCAAATTATTATTATTTTTTTTATATATATTTTTTTAATGAGAGAATGTAAATGAAAGTTGATTCTATATATAATAAAATTTTCAATTACCCTCTATGATATGAGGTCATAAGAGAAATAGAAGGAAAATGAAGTTGAACATTTCTGAAGATCATATAACTTGAAAAAAAGCATCAAAACCAATCACTATTGTGAAGATATAAAAGAAAGATTTGAAGAAGGTGAAAGCCCAAAGCATTAAATGTTGTAAAGTTGTTGTCATCCATGTCATTAATGAATGGAGGATGATAAATAAGTAACAAAGACAATAATGTAAATGGAAATCTCCAAGCCCAATTGATGATTCTTGACATTGACTTCCCACCATCCATTTGAAATGATGATAAACAAGTAACAAAAGACAATGATGTAAAGGGAAATCTTTATTTCTAATAATACCCATTCAAATTATAATGTAAGAAATGTCATTGATTTTTTATTTGTTGCAATCGTTTTGACCCTTACGTGAGGATAACGACACTGTAATGGAAACTATATATGTCTATATACCATTTTGAATTTAGCAATTAATTAAAAAAAATAAAATTGATATGAAATTTTAAATTTATCATGATGTATCACCTTACATACTAAAACCATTTTATAAAGTTCTTGTCCCAAATCTTTGATATCAATTGTTAGATGATGTATTTCATTCCACTTTGGGTTCGATTTGTTCGTGGAAGAAGTAAGATCGCTTGATTTGTTGGTGGCTTTTCAATTTGATAATCAAGAAAATTCTCGAACGAGTGGTTAATTACAGGGCTCTCCTGTCGAAGAAAATATATATGATCGTGTCTCTCGCAAATTTTCAATTCATGTAATTTCACACAAGTTATAATGCTTAAATTGGCTCATAGAATAGTTTTGATAAAGATAATAACTCAATTCGAATCTCTATATTAGTATGATATTGTCAGCTTTGGACATCAACCTTCATAACTTTATTTATATATTTATGATCTTCCCCTCATCTAACTAATGTAAGGCAACTTTTGTTTGTATCATAACGATCCTCTCCCTCGGAATAAAGATTCATCGAGCCTCCATGTGGACTCGTCTTTTGTTTTGGACATCCAATGATTCAATCTTTCCCTAAAAAAAAAAGACTAAGCCTCTCATTCAAATAATCAATTTGTCTAGAGACAATTTAGACCAATTTGTCTTTTTCTTGAGAGTACAACGTTGGTCCGATTGAACAGATCACTTCTCGCATGACTACATATCCGACTAACTCATTGTAAACACAAGATTTCCGACTGATATATAGGATCGAGACACGTGTAAATTAAGAATTTGTATTTGTATATTGATTTGAATATGTGCGATGTGGAGTACA
>JBBMEF010000018.1:15048605-15059976 GCA_037832685.1 Sicyos baderoa | reverse complement strand
GTAGGAGAATACTAACCAACTTTTAAAAACAAAAACAAACTTTGGGAAGCTACTTTTTTTTGTTTTTAAAAGTTGGTAGGTTTTCCCCTACTTTCTTAAGGAAAGATGTATACATGGTAGAAAGGATGAAGCAAATTGTAGGAAATTTGAGAGAGAATAGGCTTAAATTTGAAAAACAAAAAATAAGAAATCAAATGGTTATCAAACGGGGCCTAAATGGTTATCAAACGGGGCCTTATCAAACCGAGGCTTATAATTCACATTTTTGTTTCTGTAGCTTTTCTGAACTTCAGAATCCAGAAGAAGATTTTGATGAAAAAGCCTGTGCAGCTGTTGGACAGAGCAGCCTCATGGCTCTTTATGATACCATGTTTAGCCAGGTAACATTAATAATAATATAATACAATCATCATCCAAACCTTTTTTAGCAAATGCAAATTTCTTCATTTGTTCTATTCTTGTTGCTGATGTTTTCATATGCAAATTAATTTGCAGCTTGATGTGACCTCTTCCCAACTTCTAGTGACAGACTCAGTTTTTAATGACACTGGCTTTAGACAACAGCTTTCTGAAACAGTTACTCATTGTTGTATCATAGAGCCATTCCCATTTTTAATGAAAATGATGCAGTTAGTACTAGGAAAACTCCCTATGAGGTATGCAATTCAAATCACACTTTTCCAACTCATCTTTTCAATTGTCTACTAGGGGTGTTTGAGGAAAAGAAAATAAAAATGATTATGGAGAGTGAATGATTATCATAGAGAAAGATTGTTTGTGTTTGTGGTGAAATGAATGACTATGGAAAGAATGATTATCTGTGTTTGGAATAGGGGTGAATATGGGTTGGGTTGAGTTGAGGTGATTTTCAACTCAACCCATAAATTGGGGTTGGTCAATTCTCCAACCCAACCCAACCCAATTAAAGACACAATCCAACCCAACCCAATTAAAGACACAACCCAACCCAACCCTTTATTTTCGAATCGGATTGGGTTGGGTTATCGGGTTCACAAAATTTGCAACTAACCTATAAAATTAAAAAAGCTTATGATAAGCAATGTACTTAATAAATAATCTCCAACGCCCCTTTTTCGATTCCTAGAAATTTAGGACGAACATTAACATAGGTGGATTCTTATTACAAATGTGAAATTCAAGTTTACCTAACTTCAAAACCCCATCAATAGGTTTAAAGTTTAAAAAATATTGAAAAATAACAAGTCTAAAATATAATAATTAAATAAAATAAATATACAACATATAATATAAATAACTAAATAACATATAATTATGTTATAGGTAAAAAAATATTTTTTTTAAAAGTAAATAATAAATTCAGGTTGGTCGGGTTGGGCTGGGTTAATTTTAGGTCAACCCTTGACCCAACCCAATCCATGAAAATTTCATGATTTTGAACCCAACCCAACCCATTTATGTATTCAACCCAATCCAACAAATTGGGTTGGGTTGGTTTGAATTTCTCAGATTGTCGGGTTATTTGTGCACCCCTAGTTTGGAGTACAAAAATTGAATAGAGGGAACAAAATAGTGAATATGAAGAGAATGAAAAGAAGTTAAAGGGAGAATGAGATTATGTAGAGAATGAATATTGATTATGAGAAGAATGCTTATGGGTGACTTAAACGTAGGTAAAAGAATTATTCTCCCCATACATACCCATTCTCCTTGTGCCAAACACCCCTTAGATTATTCTAAAATAACAACTCATTTTTCAGGATTCTTCTGGTATCTTCTGGGATAATGACAGTTTAGCAGGTCTATTAGCATTAGAACTCAAAGCTGATCTTCTGGTGATGCTAAGTGATGTTGAAGGCTTGTATAGTGGCCCTCCAAGTGACCCAAGTTCAAAGCTAATCCAAACTTTTGTTAAGGAGAAACATTTAGGGGAAATAACATTTGGTGACAAATCAAGAGTGGGAAGAGGTGGAATGTCTGCTAAAGTAAATGCTGCTGTTTATGTTTCTTCTGCTGGCATTCCTGTTGTCATTACAAGGTAATATATACCAATCCCATCTTGTCAATTGAGCATTAATGCCTTTATTATTTCATTCTAAGTAGGATTTGAATTCTGGTGCAGTGGTTTTTCCAGTGATAACATTACAAAAGTACTGAAAGGTGAGATGAAAGGAACTCTCTTTCACAAAGATGCCCATTTGTGGACCCTAGTTAAGGAAGTTCCCACAAGGGAAATGGCGGTTTCGGCTCGGGAAAGTTCGAGGCGGCTTCAGGTAGTGAAGGGAACAAGTTTCTGTTATATCAATTTTGAATTCATTGGAGTATGAACTCATGTTTTGTCGTCTTATATGTAGGCTCTCAAATCTGAAGATAGGAGAAAGATATTGTTGGATGTGGCTAATGCACTCGAAGATAATGAAAAAATGATTATGGCTGAGAATTGTGCTGATATTAAAGCTGCAGAGGAGGCTGGATATGAGAAGTCTCTGATATCTCGTTTGGCTCTTAAGTCTGGAAAGGTATTGGTTTTTCAGCCATGAATTTAACATCTTTGATAATCAACCATGTCTTTTTTTTTCCTATGAAGATTTTATCAGAATGGTTTTTGTTTTACAGATTGGGATACTTGCGAACTCGATTCGTAAACTTGCAGACGTGGAAGAACCGATTGGTCGCGTTTTAAAAAGAACAGAAGTAACATTACTACTTGAAAACTTTGTTCTTTTTCTCTATTTTCTGTTATATTTGAGGTCATGACGCCCATCTTCTATCGCTAATTATCTCAGAAACTCTGTCATTTTGTTCAGCTTGCAAGTGATCTTATTCTAGAAAACGTTTTGTGCTCTTTAGGCGTCCTGCTTGTTGTAGTTGAGTCTCGGCCCGATGCTCTAGTTCAAGTAAGGATGAATGTCCAATGCTTTCTCTTTTGTGATTGGAGTTCAATATCTCTTGTTATTAGTACTATGATTGAAGCACATTGTGATTAGTTTTGTACTGCTTAACAGATAGCTGCATTGGCAATAAGGAGTGGGAATGGTCTAATCCTTAAAGGAGGGAAAGAAGCCAGGCGATCAAATGCAGCTCTGCATAAGGTTCATTCCCCCTTCTTTGCCAGCTAATTCTAGATTGATTGTTAGCTTATTTTGATGCCGCTTCCCATTTAACATATCGGTTTCTACTTTCGTTAGGTCATCACTTCGGTCATCCCTGATACCGTAGGCGAAAAACTTATTGGACTTGTAACATCAAGAGAAGAGATTCATGATTTGCTCAAGGTGAGGGGTGAAAAGTTGTTTGTTCTTAATGTTGCTAACTAGAACTGAATGAATATTGATGGATTGTTTTTTCTAATTTCAACTTGATGGCACAGCTTGGTGATGTTATAGACCTTGTGATTCCAAGGGGAAGTAACAAGCTTGTGACTCAGATAAAAGAGTTCACAAAGATTCCTGTTCTTGGCCATTCTGGTGAGACATCAAGGACAGCAAAATGCTATATGATCTTCAAGCCATATCTTCAACTACTGATGTTTTTTTTTCTTTCGTGCACAGATGGGATCTGTCATGTTTATGTCGATAAATCGGCTGATATACAGATGGCGAAGCGAATAGTGCATGATGCAAAAGTCGATTATCCAGCAGCCTGCAACGCAATGGTTAGTTTGTCTGTTGCTATTGATTGAAGTTTCAATGAACTATCTATGGTGTGCAGTCTTTTATCTTTTTTGTTATAATTACAGTCCCTCCATGTTTTTTCAGGAAACACTTCTGGTGCATAAGGACTTGGCAAGTAATGGAGGACTTATTGAACTTATTACAGAACTGCGAAAGGAAGGTATGCATAGGTGTTACATATTTGCTCGAAGTCTCGCTAATTAGCTCTCGGATATCGAAACTTCTGCTGCTCAACTAAAACTGGTTTCTAATGCAGGTGTGACTCTATTTGGAGGAAAACAAGTTAGTGCATTACTTAAGATAAAAGAGGCACTTTCTTTCCACCAGGAGTATAATTCACTGACATGCACTGTTGAAATTGTGGCTGATGTTTTTGCTGCTATTGACCATATACATGAACATGGAACGTGGCGAAATCTCCCACATTTTCGCTTCGTTTTTGGCCTTTTAAGGAACAACTGAATAAAACTGACCCGCCAATCTTATCGTGGCAGCTCACATACCGACTGCACCGTCACTCAAGATCACGAAGTTGCTGAAATTTTCTTGAGTCGAGTCGATAGGTTTGATTGCATCTAACTTACACTTCAATTCCCCATTCAAAAGCTTCTCATGCTGTTTCTCAATCTGGTTTATTTTTATGCAACAGTGCTGCTGTATTCCACAATGCCAGTACACGATTCTGCGACGGAGCTCGGTTCGGGCTTGGTGCAGAGGTAAGCTATTCCCCAACATTAACGGTCGAAAAACCAAAACCAAAACCAAATCTTCATCCTTGCTGACTTATTGGTGGTTATGGAGAACAGGTGGGAATAAGTACAAGTAGGATTCATGCTCGAGGTCCAGTAGGAGTTGAAGGATTGTTGACAACAAGATGGTAAAATGATTACTGCACGTAATGTTGAAATAAAAGATGATTTGCAATGTTCAAAGTCCAATTTGTGATGATGTTTTATGTTTTTATGTAAATTCAGGATTTTAAGGGGAAGTGGGCAAGTAGTGAAAGGTGATAATGGAGTACTCTACACGCACAAGTATCTCAGCTTGCAAAATTGATGGGGTTGCCATGCCTTAATCACCATGTTCTCTTATTTTTCCAAGCTTGCAAATTATTCCCAAGTCTTATTGCAATCTAGAGATTAAGCTAAGATTTACACATGTATGCCTAGTGAGATTAAACTAAGATTTTAACATGTTTTCCTAGTGGGTCAATGTCAATGTCACAAGCTCTATTGCTTTACTATTGGTTTTTTTTTTTTTTTGATATTCATAACTGTCCGGGCCAGCTTTTCGCACACCTCGACTAATGTCACGGGACATACCGCTTGACCCTATAACATTTGGATGCCAAGGAAACCCGTAGAAAATTAATTCCTAGGTAGATGACCACCATGGATTGAACTCATTACCTTATGTATCACAAGACCCTCTTTATTCAACTGAGCCATTCCATGATAGTTCGCTTTACCATTAGTTATAAGGTTTGTGCACTACATTTGATCAAATAATAAAATTGAAAGACAGAAAGACATCAAATTGATTTGCGTCAGAGCTAACTAACCACCATAGATAACTAATAAGCTAACTATTTAGAAAATAGATTTATAATTTTGGATAAAAAACAATTTCATTATAAATATGAAATTACATACCTACAAGGCCATAATGATCTCCAACTATTAATTAATATATCATAACTATAATCTTGAAATAGTGGAGATTGTTTGCACCAAGAGATTACAACCAGAAAATGGATTTATAACACCATTGACCACCATAAATTAGCCGAGAGATTTGGAAACAAGAAATTATTGTTTATCCATGATTTTAAATAAACATGGTTCAATTCAGTGACCCTCTAAACAATTAATTTTCTATCAATTAGTTAAAGTACATATAAATAAACTAGCCTAGAAATTCACACCAAAATAATAATAATAAATAAATAAATAAATAAAAGTTACACACCTACTAAATAAATAAAGAAACGATAACTTAAATTATAAGTTTGACCTCTAAACTTGGAGGATTTCAAATTAGTGGCGGATAGGTTTCAAAATTATAAAATGCTTTCTACCAAGGCCTTACACACACACATATATATATATATATATAGATAGTTAGTAGATCATCAAACGTTCAGTTTTGGTCCACTAAACACGTATTCAATTTTTTAAAAGTAATTGACGTATTTGATGCATAGACATAAAATTGTGAGATGGCTAAAGGAGAGAAATCTCCCATAATCACATCACAACTTCTTTACTTAAGATCCAATATTTCAGCCAAATGGGGTCAAATCAATTAACCCCAAGTAATTTACCTAAAATAAACCTAATAACTTAATTTCTCAACGATCATCAATTTGAACTTTATGTTAAATAGAATCTTAAACTATCAATTATGTCAAGTAATTCTAATAACTTCTTTAAAAAATGGCATTAGACATAAAATCGAAAGCAAATAGATAATATAAACATTTGTTTTTAAACCATATAGATGTAAACACATGGACTGAAGTTGTAATTTAACTGTAAAATTTTTGAAAATAGAATAATGAAGGAAGTTTCACCCAAACTGTTTTAAATAGAAAACAAACTATCCTGTTCTCAAAACCGTAGGCTTCCCTACGGCAACATCATAATACAAAGCCTAGATAATGCTGTAATAAAAGAGTTCATACCCTTGCCTAAAATACTCAGGGCTAGTTGAATTTATTTCTCAATAAACTTCTTCAAGTTCTTCAGCCACATCGAGTACTCCCTGCCATCTTTGTTGATCATGTACTCGATCAAGAAATTTGTTGTGCTCGGTTTAATACCACGAACCTCGAGATATTTATGGAAAGCTTTCTGCAAATTCTCGTCCAAATCCCTGCAAAGAATAAAGAGGAACACTTATATTAAGTAAACAAGTTTGCTCAAGAAAATGAAAAAAACAAAGAACAATAACCAAGAGACTAACTGGAACTCAGGTCCTTCGTATGCAGTCTCGTCTTCAGAACTATCAGGTTTCTTGATAGACAAGTGGTCGATGGATAATTCATCCGGGTAAGCGGAAACACCAAATTCAAGAGATTCTCCGCCATCCTTGGAAATACTCACGACAAGTGGAATGCTAGATTCTTCGCGAGCCTGCTCATCATTCTCGCTAGCTTCATCTTTACCCTCTTCTTCATCTTCAGCTACAACATTGGGAATATCAACTTCAACTTCGATAGTTTCATCACCATACTTTCTAGTAAGTGATATGGTTCTTTGCCCAGGATTGTCTTGGATTTTAAAAAGAAAACCTTCTGGGATTTCATCTACCTGCAATAAGTGAGCATCTATGAAATTAACTCTCAATGACTATATTCAAAGAGCACCCCGCTTAATAAACTGTTCCATCTATCATGTAGCCCATAAGAGCCCCATAAAGGAATTAAATGTCAATATTCAACCGGTCTTAAGCCAAGAACTAGAATAACCAATCACACAGATCAAGGATAGCATGGGGAACAATCACATTCTCCATTATTTTATATTAAAAAATATAACAGGAAATAACAGCAATGCTTGAAAAAAAATCTGTAAACTAAAGAAATTTATTCTACAAATTTCAGGAAACGAACTGATTTCTGTAAACCAAAACAGAATAACAACAAAAAAGCAGAAAGTTGAAGTTATTATGAAAACACAACAACAATCAAAGAAAACCTAAAGAAAATGTGAATGAAGACACAGATGATGGGAGAACTATTTTTTTAGGAGATACAAAATGCAGAATGTCTTTCAAATGGGACTAATGTCATAAGAGTGCACATAAAGGAAAACATAATACATAAAGGAAAACATAAAACGAATTATATATCGTGTCTATGTTTCGGGGGCACCACTCGCTCAGCGGGCAGCGAGATCCCAATTAAGTAACAGTGGGACATCATAGTACAAGAAGGCACATCTCAACAAAAGTAAAAGGCATGAGCATGATGCACCATGCTTACAAACACAAATCCACTAATAACGCATGAAAAGATATGATAAGTAAAATCCATTCTCCTAAATATACAGAAAGAAGGCGACGAACTAGGAAACTAGAAGTAGCATTTCAAGCACCTGCTACAAATTATAAAAGGATTTCATGGAACAGATTGAAGCAGACATCAAAATCCTCTACGAGAGATCTTAAATTCTAAAGAACACGAACTCAATAGTTGTTGCATTAGAACCCAAAATTAAAATACAAAACGAACTTCCTCAGTTTCAAAAATCAGCTCACGGAAGAAGAAAAATTGCTAAATCAAGAAATTGGATGATGCAAAGCACTACTTCAAAAGCTTTAATAGCATAACGTAAAACTAACATCGGTTAATAAGCAACAGACAGAGAACTTACATCGTTCTGATCATCTTCCTCGGCGCATTCGATCTCAGACTCAATAATGCTAAGAAGAGTGACATCAGGTTTGCTTTTCGCAGGCGCAGCCGAATAAGATCGGAGAAATGGGAGGAAGAAGCTAGGGTTAAGATCTTGCTTGAGATTGTGCTTCCCAACGGTGACGGCCGCCGAGATGGCATGGTGGAAGGTTCTCGGAGTTGCTGATCGGAAGGCGAGGGGCAAAACCGACGAAGAAGCTCTCCGGAAAATGGAATTCAAAGCCATTTTTTCTTAATTGGCTTTGCGAGGGAGACGAGATGTTTGCAGAAATGGTAGGGTTTTTGGAGCTTGAAAGGGTTTAAGCTTCGTATTCGTATAAATACTCCTTTTCATTTCCGCTCCAAAAGACCTTTTTCTCCTTCTTAATACTTGGGCCGATTAAAAACGGGCTCTCGGCCCAAATCACTTAACGGGCTCTTAGCCCAAATAATCACGTGCTCCAGACGAGTTTCACGTTCAAGCCGAGACTACCTCAACATTTAGGGGTGATTTCGGTTACATTTTTGTCGGTTTTGTATGGAACCGATATCTTCAATTTTCAAAAAATGAATTTGATGGTTCGGTTGTTTGGTTCGATATTCATTTTTTCAAAAAATTGGACCGATATCTTCAATTTTGGATCCAATCCAATGTCCAATTTTTTTAATACTAGATGTCATTAACCTGCGTTGCACGTGTTAATATTATATAGACTTATGTCGATTGCCTTTTAAGACTTGAAGTTTTCTGGAAAACTAAAGTATGAAATTTCAAGTGTATGTATTCCAGATCTTTTCTCAAATGAGCTCTCTATTTATAGAGTTTCTATAGGCTTTAAATGGGCTTGAACTTGACTTATTTTAACTTGCCAAAATTTCAAATAATATTTCGTGAATATGATTACGTGGAATCTTTATTTTCTAACTTAATTTATGAGATTTGGTAAAAATATATTGTAAATATATTTAAAATGATGAAAATATAAATATCTAAATAATATTGTAAATATGTTTGCATTTTTTTTTTAATATTCAAATAGAAGATTACAGATGTCATGTTTGTAATTTAGAGTGTGGCTTAAGGGGTAAAATCGTCAAAAAATGAAAAAAAAATTCTCATTAGAAAAAAAAAAAAAAAAAAACTTCTCATAAACAAGTTCAATCCTTGCATACTACTTTAAAGTGTGGCTTAAGGAGAAAATCATTTTTGGTGTCAAAGAAAAATCAAAGGAATGAAAGTAAAGATATTTCAAATGGTGTCAAAGTATTTTTAAAAGTAAAATGAAATAATATGCAAATGCGACACACAAATGCTAAAGACTGTAAAAATAGCAATAACAGACAGAATCCGAAAAAACAGATAAAATGCTAAAGTAAATGCTTAAAACAGAAAAAACCACTTTAATGATAAGATAGGCTCGGGCTAAGGAGGTTTTGAGCTTGATTCACATGCAACAAGGGTAAGACTATTGGTGAGAAGCAAACTCCGCACAACATGAGTTCTAAAGCTCCCTCTCGGGATGCATTCATCCTCCTCGAACTTGCACTCTCGCATCTAAGTTCGAAGCTCACAAGCATGAAATGCGCACTAGCGAAGCGACTATCTCTAGCCTCATTCATTAACAGGTAGGATATCCTATCACTGAAACTAATGGTCATCTATAGTAGGTCTCTAACCACTCTCCTTCTTGGGACGGCGAGGAAAGCAAACATGAATGGGTGATCAGTCAAAACATGCTATTAATTAAAATGCCTATGATGGCATAGTCGACATCTCCCTGCTCACCCCAGTAACATGCATCACACACTCATCCCTTAACCCTCACCTAAACGTGCTTAGCTTGTGATCATGCAAGAAAGAACAAAAGCAGGAATAAATGTTGTAAACATCGTAGAACATAGATCAGAACTTAGAAAATTCAATATAAGAACAGATCCACAATGAAACAGTGCTACAAACTTGCATAAACTCCAGATCACTAGCAAACACACAAGGTAAAAGTACTCAAATGTAAAAAAACGCCAAAATATGATAGAAAATGTCTAAGAACTACAAGATCGAGCAATCACAAACGTTCATGCTCAAGAAAACAAAGATCTACACTATGAAAGCAGAAAACTACAAAGAAAACAAAGAAGAAAGGTCGAAATACGAAATTGCAGAAATGCTGAACAAATGCTGCTGACTCTGAGGCGATTCCAGCAGCTCTTGAAATTCTCTCCCAAAAGCCCTTGGGGCTCTCAATCTATCCTCCTCTCAAATCCCTAAAACTGATCCTTAAATAGCCCATTCAAAATGTAGATCAACGGCCCAGATTTTAGGATAAAAGTTGGCTTGTTCCCTACTCCAAGAATGACATCAGCATGCATCAGCATAGGGGACCACAACAGGGAATCTTTCCCAAGACCACACAAGGGGAACCACAAAGCTCAGCTCGGATTTTCACCGAATGCGTGCAGAAATGCTGAACACGGTAGACTTTCTTTCCAAACTTCATTTCTTCACTTTAAAACATCTTCTCTTCAGTAGGCTTTGCTCCAGCAACTTTGTATTCAACACCCTGAAACGATATGAATAATTTCAACAAGTCAAAGATTCCAGGAATGCTTAATTTAATGCTGAAAACTCTACATTTTGACTCAAAAACTCTCTTTTTCTTAGGATTTCTAATTATTGTCTCTTTTACAATGTGCATTGCATTTTATGAATATTTCTCTATTTTAGGATGATATAGGTATCAATATAGGACAATAATGCTCAAAACTCTCTAGAAAACGCCCTAATAAAGGCCTAAATAACTCTCTTATTGAGAGGTATCATATTCGTTACAAGGAATAAAGCATACTAGTACATAGATAACCTAACATGGCTCGATCATGGCAATAAGGCAATAAACATGGCGAACAGAATATTCCAGAACAATTCCTATCCACTAGCAAGCATTTGTTCATTGACATACATACAAGCAGTTATTAAAGATAAAAACAGATTGTCCACGAACCCACGGTAAGGAAATCCTTACCTGGATCGGCAGAAAATAAACAAAAGTAAACACCCCTAAGTTGCAGACCACCAAAAGTAACAAACCTAGCAATAAACAATAAAATAGCATGATAAATAATAAGGAACTAAACCAGAAAATCCTGACAAAACTGGAGACCGGGGAATGAAAACTACTCACGGAACGACGACGCCCGAAACTACTGCTAGGTTCGTTGGGGCGAAACTCTAGGTGAGCGACACGTGTAAGGACCCGACCAGAAATAACGGTCTAAACCCCTAATCCTTACTTCATGCATGATTCAATACGCGGAAAAAATT
>JBBMEF010000018.1:15028252-15039504 GCA_037832685.1 Sicyos baderoa | reverse complement strand
CCAATACTTCTGCAAAAACTAGAGGAGGTTGGCTCTTCTATAAGGATAAGTATTTGAGATCTTACTTTTTCTTCCGAACATGAAATGCTTATCGGTATTTGTTGCTGCGAGTACAAAGCTTAATCGAGGAGCAACAGCTGCAACAGGCTCAAACATCATCTTCTACACATTGAAGTAAGTGGACGTCAAAAGCACAAGCAACCTGTAATTACCTATTTTACCTTGTTTGTCAGATCCTTGCTGTTTGAAATTTCTCTTCTGCGGACTTTTCATTTTTTCCAAGTGTTACTATCGATGGTCATAAAAGTGATAGAAACGCCAACCTTTTCCTTTGAAATTTTAATTCACATCAATATCAAAATAACCACTTCTTGAATATATTTAAATTTAAAATTAATCTATTAACTTTTAAATATGTAATTAAAGTTTTTTAATTAAAAATAAAAATAAAATTGCGTATTATTAAAATAATACCTTTAGAAGCAGCATAGATTGAAATTCTTGGTAAAGATGTAACGCCGGCAACGGACGACACAAACACAATGCTTCCATAACCAGAGGCCTTCAAAATCGGGTGCGAGATTTGGCAGAGATGATAAGGGGCTTCGAAATTGGTGCTCATTATGCTCGAGTAATCGTCGGTTGTGTAATCGGTTGATCTTTTCAGCGTCACCGTCCCCGCGTTGTTGATCTGAAAACACCGCCCATTTTCAGAATTGGAGTGTTGGTTGATATAATTAAAAATTACCCCAAATCATCATCAGCTTAGGTTTTTTAATTTATTGATGGTTTAACATAATTCAACAAGGTATCAGAATACCAAAAGTCATAAATTCGATGAGTATTATTTATTTATTTTTTTTGAAAGAAAACCTGCATATCATTAAGAATTAACCAACAAACTCAATCCGTCTAACTCCAAAACGGAGCCAATAACAGGGGGGAGATGCCCCCTCCAAAAATCCATACTTTCCTCCACAGAAGAGAAAGAGGGAAACCAACTAAGCCTCATGTGAAGTGATTGTTTGGCTAAGCAATCCGCTACACTATTACACGACCTATTACAATCGATGAGTATTATTTATATTGTAATACTTTTTATACTGAATAACTAATACATAATATATGATGAGTACTATTTATATCGTATATTTGACTATAGATGCTAAATATTTTCAAATTTGCCTAAATATGTAATTATTTTGTAAAATTGGACTATCCAGTACAATTTCCTTAATTGAAATTACCCCGATTCAATTTGGTTTTAAAAAAACAGAGCATGACAAAAAACAGAGAGGAATTACGAGAATGTTGAGCTTTCCATTGAAGATGGAAGAAACTGTGGTGATTAGCTCCTCCCGCTGAGATTTTGAAGCGAGGTCGCAAACAGAGCCGCTCACTTTGAACCCCTTTTGCTCCCAAGCTTTCACCTTTTCGTCGAGTTCGATTCGGTTACGCGAACACGTGTGCACGGCGGCTCCGAGTGAAGCAAGCTCTTCGACAATGGCGTATCTGAAAAAGAAGAGAGAAAATGAGGAAATGGTAAAGAATATGAATAAATGATTTTCTGGGGTTTTTTTTTTTTTTTTTTTTTTTTTTTTCTATTGGAGCTCACCCGATGCCTCGAGTTCCACCGGTGACGAGGGCGGTGAAGCCATTGAGAGACCATCTTTGAATTGGGGAGCTAGGTATGGACTCTGCCATGGGGATTACTCTGTAAGGAGTTGGAGAAAGAAACAATGAGAGAATTTGTACAAAAAACCTATTTTCTAATTTGATTTTTGTAATAATATTTTCAATAAAATGTTTTTTTGTTTTTGTATAAAACGCATCTTATTGAAAGATGCCTATTGCCATGCTACACGAGCCGGCTCAAAACAATTGCTCAACTCGTTTAAAACGTGTGTCCTTTTTAAAAATTAAACCAAAGCACATGAATTAACATTAACCAACATCAACCATACAACAATCTTCGAAGAAACCTCTAGGGAAATGAACCACAAAAATAACTTCATCTCAACCTCTCCGAGGGAATATTCAAAAAATATATAAAAAACGTGGCGGGGATCGGGGAATACAAACCCCGATCTCGGCCTCGTTTAGCAACGGAGAATTTTCTCCCCCATAATTTACAACCAAACAATAAAATCACCACGCACTGAGTTACTCCCGCATATAGAAAATTTCTATAAAACATAACAACAAATATATTAGGTTTTATAGAGCAAATAGATGACATTATTCGAATTCTAATAAAGTAAATAAATAATTAAAACCAATAAAAATAGATGAGTTAATTTGACTGTATATTTTTATCATTATATATAGATCATAAAGACTTAAAAAAAAAATTAAATAATATTGAAAAATAAAAAATTCAAAAATAATAATTAAACAATATATATGTTATAGGTACAAAAAAGAATCGTTTAAACTTAATAATCAATTTGAGTTATGACCAAACTCAATCCATGAAATTTCAATAACTTCAACCCAACCCCACCTAAAAATGTTTTTAACTCAACTCAACTCAACTCTTTAAATTGGGTTAAGAATTAATTCGGGTTATTTAGGTTGTCAAGTTGTTTGAATTACATCCATACCCTAATGAATGCAGTTTTTTTTTTTTGAAATAAATGAATGCAATTTTTAAAGAGCCATAATTTGTGTGAATAATAACGTGGTATATTTTTAATATATCATTTCTCTCTCGTCATTTTTTATATTTCTTTATATATTTACATTATGACATTATTGTTCTCACCACATGTGAGAACTATGAAGTAAGTACTTCTTAAAAAGTAGCCAAATTTTGCTCGTTTTTAAATAGAGCAAAACTTGTCTCACGAATTCAGTCCTACTAACCACACCATATGGCACACTTTTTACTATGCTATGTGTAATCAATTTTTTGAAAGTCTATGATTAAAATTAGATTTTTGAAAGTTTAAAAAATTAAAATGGAATTTAAAAAATATATAATAATTAAAAAAGGCCTATTATTTACTAATTTGTTCCATCCCTGCCTCATCTTTTAGCATTGACCTAAAAAGGATCTAGTTAGGTACCCTATTCAAATGGCCCATATTTATATGACCACTGCTTTGGAGAAATTCGGTCCATATTGTTTAAGCCCTTTCATCTTCCTTCCCTTTACTTTTGAGAGCCCAATAGAATTGAGATGAAAAGGTAATCTTCGGGTGTACTTAGGAAGGTCGGACTTGGACAGGCAGGGATGAGTTGAAGGAAGCAAGCTCCAAACGGGCGCGAGCAAGTATGGGCCGCCAATTTAAGCCATGATGGATAATGCTCGACGGCTATACAATCCTTCACAAGTGATGAGTTCAATTCATGATAACCACGTAGTAGGTAGAAATTAATTTTCTAACCGATTTCTTTGATATCCAAATATTATAGGTCAGATGTTATATCTTTTAATAATGATCGAGGAGAGCGCAAGCTGACCCGAACAATCACCGTCACGGATATAAAGAAAAAAGTAGGATTGTTTGTTGGATTAATATCTAATGAGTTTTTAAATTCAACTCTTATTCCGTTGACAATCGCATGTTGGTCTCTTTGTAAGAGAATTTTTTGTTTTGTTTTGTTTTTCCCGTAAAATACCTCTTATACTATTAGAATAACCTCTATTGATATACACTTTTTTTTATATTTATTATTGTCCGGGCCAGCTTTCGCGCACGTCGACTAATGTTGTGGGACATACTTCTGATCGAAGTTGGATTGATCTTGGTTTGAGTTGTGGATCTCGACCAAAGTAGTTTACTGGGATTTCATTCATATGTGTTTGGTCTTGTGTGTTGTACCTTTTAGTTTAATGAATTTATGGTTTAAAAAAATGAATAAAATTACCTATAAAGAATTGAAATTCACATGAAAGCTTATGAGCCAGCCTTCATGCAAACTCTTTTGCTGGCAAACATTCAAGGACGTTTCAGTCATATCATTTCATTTTGTCTGCAAGTATCAATCATCCCCCAAAAATTATATTTAACTTTATATAAATTCCACCCCCAATACATCAAAAAAAAAAAAAAAAAAATCCTTTAATATTATTACCATACTCAAAAGACTTTTTGTAGTTGTTGTTTTGCCCATCTGATCTCCTTCTCTCTCCATCTGAAAGATTCCCAAAAAGAAAAAGAAAAAAAAAATCAATTTTTATTTTAGTCTAAAAAACCAATCTTTTTTCTTGGATTCCAAAAATCTGAATCGGTTTCTGATTTGCAAACCCACAGATTGTATTGGATGAGGAAAAGACATGATTTTGATGATTCTGTGGATTGTGAAACTTCAAAAATTACCAAAACATGTTTTCAAATTGGTGAATCTTTGTCATGGGAAGAACAAGCTTTTGGTGAAGATCATGGTGCTGCTGTTTGGCCGCCAAGATGTTATTGTTGCTCTTTTTGTGGAAGACAATTTCGTTGTGCTCAAGCCTTGGGTGGCCACATGAATGTCCATAGAAGAGATAGGGCTAGATTAAAGCAATCCCCAAATATCACCAATGATCTTCCTAACCCTAATACCCTTTCGCCCGATCGGTCGCTCCGTGTGGTTTCTTGCGGTCGTCGATCGGGTTTGGATGCGGGGAGAGATGAGGAATTGGGAATTTCTTGCCCTAGGGTTAGGGAGAAAGATCATGTTGGAACTGGGGTTTTGGATGAGGGGTTGGATTTCGGGTTTGGTCGACCTCGGTTGACAGCGGAGGGCGGTTGCAAGAGGAGGAAAATGGATGATGATCAATCGTCGATACAATTTTATGTGAAGTCGAGTAGTTTGGTAGATGAACATCATCATCATCATCGTCATCATCTTCATCGTATTCAATCAGAGGTAATTGGACTTAGCTCTAGCTCCTTACATGATTTGGATCTTGAACTCAGGCTTGGTGGCCTTTCTAAAGGTTGAGTAATTTTGATGAATCTTACATGTTTTTTATGTTTGTTTTTAATTTCAATTCCTCCTTTTTTCACTTTTGAAGTAGAGGGTAAATTAGCCTTTTATACTTCAAGCACTTCTTGGTTTACATAACTAAAAGTTTGAATGAATCTTTCATATTATTGTAACAATAGATAATAAAGGGAAAGATTCAAGAGAATCATCTGAAACCTCAGTCAAAATTATGAGAGGTTAACAAATTAAATAGAAGTACAATAATTTTTTATAATGTTTTCAAAAGTTAAAATTTGGTTCTCATCTAGTATCAAATTTGAATAGTTCTTATATCATTGAGAACAAAATTGCTTTTAGAATTGAACTATTTACACGAACTCTATTTTCAACCTCAAACTATGAATTATTGCGGTAGTTTTTTTTTTTTTTTTAGTATATATCGAAAGAAGAGGGATAATTATCAATTTTCGAGATCGAACTCGTTGATGTTAAACTAGTTTACAATCAAACAATAAAATTATTGCGTCACTAATATAATATTTGGTATATGTGATAGCTTTTCAACGAGTCACTTCATTAATAAATAAATGCAAGGTACTTATAAAATGAGGCTTATGTAAGAACACTTGAATTCATGACCATAATAATTGTATTATGATTATAAAAATTAATGAATGTATATAGTTGGCACTAAATCCTAAAGATTGTCACTGTGATTGCAAAACCTAGTTCAAGGTTTTCTTAATCCCCTAATTTAAGGGTTGAAATTAAAGAAGTGCTTAGAATATTGTGATCAGCACCTTTTTGCCATCTAATACATTATAAAAAGAGACAAGACAAAGCTAACCTAGAAAAAGTCAGAAACAACACAACATTCATTCCCTTTTTTATGTTGTATTTTATATATAATTATCTGAATTCATCCACCAGTGTTCTTCATTTTGCCACCCATTTTTGGAATCAATACAGCCAAGTAGTCCATATATTATTTTATTTTTTTTGATTTTATTATTATTATTATTATTATTTTTTTTTTTTTTGAATTCACATTAAGAGAATGGCATGCATCATGACAACTTTCACAACTCATTCTTCTTACTCTAGCTTGTGTTTTTGACAAATGTACAAATGGGAGTGGAAAGATCTGAGCCGTAGATCATTAGATGAATTTGCAATCATCAACCAGCATAATCTCAATCATTGTGAGATCAAGGAAAATAAATAACCATGGATGAATTCGAATATTTTCATTTTATACTCAATTGAAAAAAAGAAATATGTTCATACAATTTTTTCTCTTTTTTTTTTATGAAAGGTATATACCTCAAACAATAGATAGCTATCTCTAATTAGCCGAACAATCCCATTAGTTTCTCTTTTTTTTTTTTTGAGTACAACCGAATATTCCCATTAGTAAATTTTCTAAACTAACACTTTTTTTAGAACATCTAAACTAACATTATTGTGTAAATTTTAAACACCAAATATTTCTTACTTTATCAAATATAAATAAAAGCACTTATATTTTAAGGAATTTGCGCTATATAGCAAATTTTATACCTTACATTAGAATTATAGCAACTTTTTAAAAATATTGCAAATATAACAACTTTTTTTTACAGACTCTATCAGACACTATTGATGGAGTCTATCAATTTGATTTTACTATATTTGCAAATATTTTCAAAAAGTTGCTATTTATTCAATTTTTTTGCCTTATTTAATATACATGCAAATTCCCCTATATTTTACTTTCCCCCTTATATATAACCTTAAATCATTGTTTTGTTTACATAAATATAGCTTAGGAAATGATTGACCTGCAATTTTCTGTTTAGGACAAAATTCAAATGTTCATACATGCAAACATATTATAACATATATATTAGACACACAAAAAATGCTAATGTACATTATTTAATTACTATATTCTCACTTTTCACATATTAGCAAAGGAGCAACCTTTTCGATATAAACTCAATTAGCTCGTAAAGATATTAACCTTTTCATCCCCACGAGTTGTTTAACTTACAAGAAGAAAGAAATATTCGAAAATTCTACCTAGTACTAAATATGACATGATTTTGCAAAAGAAAAGTGTACCACACTGGGAGAGGTGGGAAATGGAGAGCTGAATATGGTGTTGGACACAATGGAAGAATTAAAAGAACTTGTCGGTTTCTGAAAAGGAGAGAAAAGATGATGAAACAAAGTTTCTTTTTTAATATATATATATAACAATAGGATCTGAGCCAATTTGCATGCATCTCGACTAATGTTATGAAAAATACTCTTATCTCTACAACATTTAGATGTTAAGAAAATTCGTAATAAATGAATTCTTAAGCATGTAGCCTTGTAAATTAAATCACCTTTTACTTTTTCGAGACCCTCTTGACCACTCAATTATTCTATAATATAACAAAGCATTAAAAGAATTAAAAGAGAGAAATAGAGGAAACTTTTAAAACCAAAAAGAAAAATCGAAGGTCGGTGGCACAGTTGGTTATATTGTTTAGTGTTAATCCATTTCAACTTCACAGTCACTAGTTCGAGCCTGAAAATCAGAATTTGATTATCATATTATTTGAAAGCAATAGTACCCTTTATATAGGATTTTGTTAGTCCCCTTCCCTCAATTTGTACTTAAAAAAAAATGAAATTTAGACCCTTTGAGAAAGAATGGAATTGCCAATAAAGGCAAGGCCTTGACTTGAGAACGTGGGTGGTTTTTGTTTTTTGTACAAAAAATTAAAAGTGATTGGTTTTTAGGGTTTGTGGAGTTAATGGATTGAATTAGGGTTAGCAGATAAGGGGCAGTGGTGCACATGGGCGTTTGATGTCGTTTCTTCCTCCTTTTGTGTTATAATATCATATCATTCAAAGTTTTCTTTGTCTGTAATATGGTATATATAATTTAGTCCAAACTAGATATTTTACTATACATGGAATCAGATATTTTTATTACATGTAATCATTTCTTATACATGTGAAGTTTCAGACCATTTGTATAATCTCTCTTGCTTCTAATTATATAGTTGAGCTCGAGAGGCAAAATTTATTATAACGTAGTTAATAGTTTAGATGGTTGATGATTAAAAAAAATTGATAAAGTCTTACCAAGAAAAGAGTTACATGAAAAAACTTCAATTTGGAATCCTAATGGGATGATTATAGTCCTTATAATGTTTGGACTCTTTACATAAAAAAAAAAGCTACAATAGCTATTACTAGTCGGGGGCGCGGGACAATGCCACCGTTGCGAAATCGATTTTCCGCATTTAGTTGCGTGAATGTATTTCTATGCGCGAGCGCATTTCGCATTGCACGTCCGCAATCCGCATCAGCATCAGTTTTCGCATGCATTTCTAATTTAGTTTACGCACTGTAATTAGGGTTTCATGAGGGCGCATATATAAGTCTAAATTAAACCTTAGCCGTTTAGAGTTGATGTTCGTTATGTAATTTGTAATCTGTAATCCGACATTGAATAATCTCCCTCTCCTCTCGTGGATTGGCTAATACAACGTTAGTGAACCACGTAAATTCTTGTGCGATTTCTGTTCTTCTCTTTACTTTTACGTTTCACACTTATCTGTTTTACGTCTCTGCTTCGATCGGTGATTGTCGATTTCATAACAATAGCAATCATATCCTCCCAAAATTGTGATCAGGTAGATTTGAAAGTATATATCTTGAAATATTCTTGCATTTTTTCTCGTTTGATCGACCAAAAGATTGTGCCAAAAACGTTTGTGGTCATGATGAATTTGGTACATATTGGGTTTCCGTTAGAAAATGTTTAATGATTAACATCTTCTTTTTCTTTTTTTTGTTGGAAAAATATACTAATATTAAGTGGTATGCCCACCGGCATACAAAGGCCGATAAAGAAGTTACAAAAACGCTCTCCAAGTTAACACGATAAAGGCAATGTTATAGTCTTTATGCAGATCAGATTTAGAACACCAAGATGCAAATAAAATGACAATATCATCCCAAATAAAATGACACCAATATATATCATCCCAAAGAAAATGACTATAGTAACCTGTTTACCTACCAAGGTACAATACAAAGATATCTCCAAGTACCACGTACTGTGTCATACTTACCTAATATAGTAACTGTGTAAAGACACCTCTAGGTGACACGTATTACCAGCCGTAGATTTAATGTGATGAATAACAATGTAAATATATCTAGATAACACGTATAAACGTACTTGCCTACTAAGGTAATGGTGTAAAGACACACCTGGTTAACATGTACTAGCCATAGATTATTTTAAAAGGACCTTTCCAACTAATTGGTTAGATTCTAAAAAATAAAAGAGATATAAAAAAGAAAGAAGTGATTCATATAAATTAAGTAGAAATACATCGATAATATAATGGAAACTCTGAGAATAATCTCAACGGGAAGGTTACAGCGTTGTCGTCAACATTGTTGGAGTAGAAATTCTATCTGAATTAAGCGAGGAAGGTTGATTATGTAAAGAAAAATTGAATTCCATTTTTTTAAACTTATTTAAAATACACATCTTCTTTATAGCTTTTCAAAATATATATGTTTAGATATTAGAATACAAACACATATACAACCATGGAAGCGACCTTGTTCATGTCTTCATTCAATGGATTATGATTGTAAATTTCCTTCGTCAAGAAGGCTTCAATCACATGTCTATCAATCTCGTGTTTTTTTTGTAAGTTTTTCAGCTTAAATATATATATATATATATTAATAGGTAAAAGTTTGTCTTCGTATTGCTACACTATCATACTTCAAGCTAAAGAGCTTCCTAACAAAGTACAGATTTATGGAGTTGCATTATAAGGTCTAGAAATATACCGACATCGAGATAAAATCTAGAGATATACCGCATCGAGATAAAATCTAGAGATATACCGGCATCGAGATAGGGTCTAGAGATATACCAGCATCGAGTCAGGGTCTTTCTTATATCTAAAAAACTCAGTTTTAAAACTCTACTTGCATGTTGGAATACTGGTTTGGAAGAGGCATCTAAATCTGAATCCTAACTTTTCTTCAAAAAAAACAACCAAATTCTAATCGGACTGAACTCAACGGAGTCGCGGGGGAGTTTTTCGTTGAGACGGAGTCGTTGGACAGCGCCGGAGGGGATCGATCGACGAGGATAACAAGACGGTGGAGAGAAAAAATGTAAGACGACTTGAGTCAAGATCGACGAACAAAAGATGAGAAGCTTCAATTTTTGGATTCTCTATCCTTTTGGCTGCGAAGATGAAGAGGCACCGTAAACCACACAATGGGTATTGTTTCCTTTTCTTTTTTTTTAATTGCTACATAAAATGAATTTATTTACCTTTTTTTTTCTAAAATCAATTTTTAAAAAAATCTAAACATTACTCGTCAACAAAATATCTTTTTTCTCAAGAAAAAAAAAAAAAAAAACAGAATATCTTTTGATTTTCTATTTTAAATATCTTTTTCTATTCTAAATTTTATTTGAAATACTTTCTATATTAATATTTAAGGTTAAAATTGTTATTTATTTTAAATTATTAATTTTATTTTTTTCATATTTTAAATTTTAGACATATAATTTAAGTTTTCAAATTATTAGACATTTATTTCTATTATTTTCTAGAATTAAACATTTACCTATTTAACCCTAATTTTAAACTTTACCATTTCTCAAATATGACATTAATTTGTGATGAGTTGGTGTACTCTAAACTTACCGCCTATCGGCCTGAGTTAGGAGAAGTCCGATATAAACTAATGGGCTAAAAGCCTACCATGTATTGGACCAAACTCTGATGGTCGGCCCACATTTTTATTTTAAAAATAGCACGAGATAAAATTACTATTTTAATACTATACTTAAAATTAAGTTTCTATTTAGTTATTATATTTTAAAATCAAACTATTTTTTCTCAACATTTCAATAAGATTCCATTTTATTCCTTTTTTAAGTCTTTTGAGTTTTCATTTTTAATTCCTTTCTTGTAAAAATTAAATCCATATCTCAAAATTAAAAATAATTACATTATTAATATATTAAAGAATTTAAACTCACTTGAGTGATTGATTTTGAAATTTAAAGATCAAATATAAACTTATTCCTAAACCCTTTTAACAATTCATTGAGCCACTACATATACATATATAATTATTTCACTTATTTCATTTTTTACAAACAAACACAATGAAGATTCTAAATCCATTCAAATCTCATAAACTCTCCAAACTCTTCCTTACTTTTTTGGGAATCACACTAAATGTCTAAATAATAAAAATTAATTAGGTAATTGTCTACTTTATTCTTTAGTTTAAGTAAATGTCTA
>JBBMEF010000018.1:15008936-15022173 GCA_037832685.1 Sicyos baderoa | reverse complement strand
AAAAAAAAAAAAAAAAAAAAAAAAAAAAAAAAAAAAAAAAAAAAAAAAAAAAAAAAAAAAAAAAAAAAAAAAACAACTTCAAAATCGTAAAAGAAGGAAATCTCAAGCATAAAATTAAATAAAAATAGACATCAAAATGAAATCACACTTATCGTGTTGCCTAGACAACAGGGAGGCCCATAATTAGATAAGAACCGTAGAACACGTCTTGAGTATCGGGGATCTAGAATCACAATTCAAAACAACTAATCCCTTCTTGTCTTGGTTTTGATAAATAAATACTTCAGCACTCTATTGCAAAACCAAATGATAGAGAAAAAAAAAACCAATATCAAATAAAATTAATTACATTCAATTAAAAAAATTGAGTAACATTATTATAGAGGTGAGTTATAAATTTATTCTCAATAATTTAAAGAAAATTAAATTTTAATTTAGATAGTTTTGAAAACTAGAATTGAATTTTTATGATTTGACTAAAATTTCTCTATAATTTTAACAATTAAATTATAATTTTCATAGTTCGATAAAATCTTTAAAAAATTGATAACACCATTTGTGCTCAGATAAATTAAGTACGGGAAAATAACTAGTCATGGATAGATAATGCAATTTTTTGGTCAAATTTGTAACATATCATTATCATTAACATGATAACTAATTCTTCGTATATTTAATTCGCCAAAAATTATAATCTACATAAACTATTTCTTAAATTTGATCAAAAGATAAGAATTAAATTCTAACTTTTTTCGAACTATAAAAATTAACTTTAAATTGTCACTAAACTATAAATTAATGGGGATTTTCATGTATAACAAACATTGGCTAAAAAATTACCTTTATAGCACAAAATTGAAAATAATTGCACATATATCAAAAAATTGAAAATAGTCGAGTGATTGAGTGTGATTGAGTTCACTCACTAATTATTGATTGAACTCAATCAGTTGAGTTCAATCACTTAACAAACCGATTGAGTTCAATCACGAGTTATTGATTAAGTTCGATTGAGTTCAATCACTCAAAATTATAAACGAATTTTCGATAAAAATGTGTTATAATTTTAATACGGGATTTTAAAATTGGTATACACAACAAATTTCCTAAATTAAATCAAAGTTTTTAAAACTAGAAAAAAAATCATAAAGAACAAATTTATCGCAAATATAAATACATATAATAAAGAATCTATGATTACATTTTTAATTTCTTAAGTTTTTTTTATACTGAAATCGACGTTTTTGAAAATTCAAAAAAAAAACAGAAATCGACGTTTTTGAAAAATTCCTTTTTCAATCCTTTTCCATTACCCTGCAACCTTTCAACTAATTAATACTCAAAGCCCATAAAGACTATTAAAACGAAGACGATGAGATTTCAATTGGAATTTAAAGCTTTAAAATGTGGGCTCATTTTTTCTTGTTTTTTATTCATCAGTTTGCCTCATCTGGAATTCTTCAACGGTGAGCCACAACCATACTTGATATTATGTAGCCTCAACGTCAAAATCCGTGGACTTTTACCTGCTCAAAATGACAAAAAAAAAAAAAAAAACAAACAAAAAAAAGAAGATGTTTGTAAGAAATTGCGTACCTCAAAAGGAGATGAACCCTGTTGAAGAAATGGTGCTTATGTTCTGTTCGACTAAGGAGATGAACAAAACCATGCTTTTCAAGCTCGCATTCATGGCGTCTCTGCTTGTGGGCTCGGTCTCGGCTGCTCCTGAAGGTCCCGATTTCATCTTCAATGGCTTCCAATCTGCAAATCTATCACTTGACGGCATGGCTGTTGTTACTCCAAACGGCCTCCTCAAACTGACCAACGAGACCAGGCAAAAAAGTGGCCATGCCTTTTATTCTCAGCATCTAAATTTTGTCAATTCCTCTTATGGCGTCTCCTCTTTCTCCACCACTTTTGTCTTTGCCATTCTCTCTGAATACCCAAAGCTCAGTGGCCATGGGATCGCCTTCGCGGTGGCTCCGACGAAAAGTTTCCCTGGCGCTAATCCAAGCCAGTATCTTGGCCTTTTCAATGAGACTAACAATGGTAACGAAACTAACCATGTATTTGCGGTGGAGCTCGACACGATTCAGAGTAAGGAGTTTAATGATACCGATGACAATCATGTTGGTATAGACATAAATGGGTTGAAATCTGAGAAAGCTGAAACAGCTGGGTTTTATTATGGCAGTGATAGGAAATTCAGAAATCTGACTCTTATAAGTGGCCAACCAATGCAGGTTTGGATCGAATATGATGGTATCAAAAAAGAAATCAATGTTACTTTGGCCCCGATTAACATTCCAAAACCCAAGACTCCTCTTCTGTCATTCTCCCGAGACCTTTCATCAGTCATTAACGACTCCATGTTTGTTGGCTTTTCGTCCTCCACTGGCTCGGTTTCAACTTCTCATTATGTTTTAGGTTGGAGTTTCAGGTTAAACGGGCAAGCTCAAAGTCTTGACATTTCCCGCCTTCCAAAACTGCCTCAGAGAAAACAAGTATCCAAACTTTTAACAATCGGGTTGCCTTTAATTTCTGGAGGGATTGTTTTCTTGGTGATTTTAGCCATTGTTTATGTTGTCAGAAGGAAGAGGAAGTTCGCCGAGCTGCTCGAAGACTGGGAGTTGGACTATGGGCCTCACAGGTTCAAATACAAAGATTTATACGTCGCTACAAATGGATTTAAAGAGAAAGAGCTTCTGGGTTCTGGCGGATTTGGACGAGTCTACAAAGCGGTATTGCCAAAATCAAAACTTGTAATCGCTGTAAAAAGAGTTTCCCATGAATCAAGGCAGGGAATGAAGGAATTCGTGGCTGAGATTATTAGTCTTGGGAGGCTTCGCCACAGAAACCTTATGCAACTTTTAGGCTACTGCAGACGCAAAGGAGAGCTGCTTTTAGTATACGATTACATGGAGAATGGAAGTTTGGATAAGTACCTGTTTGGCGAACCGAAAACCAGTCTGAATTGGAGCCAGAGATTTCGAATCATTAAAGGAGTGGCATCAGGGCTGCTGTACCTGCATGAAGAATGGGAGCAAGTTGTGATTCACAGAGATGTTAAAGCCAGTAATGTCTTACTAGACAGTGATTTAAATGGAAGATTGGGAGATTTTGGGTTAGCGAGACTGTATGATCATGGAACGGACCCTCAAACCACACACATAGTTGGAACACTCGGATATTTAGCTCCAGAGCACACCAGATCCGGCAGGCCGACGACCCACATGGACGTGTTTGCTTTTGGGGCATTTCTGCTGGAGGTTGCAACTGGAAAGAGGCCAATAGAGATTCGGGGAATGACAGAAGATATAATATTGGTGGATTGGGTGTTTTTATGTTGGGCGAGAGGAGCCATTATGGAGGCCAGGGATCCTAAGTTGGGAACAGAGTACGTAGTAGAGGAGATGGAACTGGTGCTGAAACTTGGATTGTTGTGTTCTCAATCCAACCCATTAGCGAGGCCAAGCATGCGCCAAATGGTGCAGTACTTGGAAAGAGATGCTCCCATGCCGGAGATGACTTCCATCGATACTTCCAGCGGTGGATGTGAAAGTTTTGATGAATTTGTCATGTCCTATTCATCTCCCTTGGATAAGGCTTTCGCAACTTTCACACAATCTACTTCTTCCTTCGAGGCTTTCGCCCATTCTTCTGATGCTCACTCTCTCCTATCTGGTGGCCGTTGAATGTGGCCTTTCATCAACACAGTTCACAGCTGCAGTTTTTAGCTAAAATTGAGTATGGTATTGAGTTTGTTCACTGCTTTTGAAATTCATGAAATCAAGAAATAAAATAGCACATCATACTAATTCAAGTTTCTTATAATTCATTCTATATACATTCAATTCAATAGCAACCTATACAAACTACACGAGACAAATCTAAGTTGCTAACAAAATATAAGCACGAATTTCTGAAAAAGTATGCAATTATATATATATATATATATATATATATATATATATATAAATAGATATATATATTAGTTCAATAACGTGGGTAGAAAATTTAAACTTATATTTCTTAATCAAGGTATATTGCTTAACCAGTGTTCTCTTCTTTTTTAGTTCAACTTGCTTAAACAGTTAAACTATGGTCAATTTGGCCACAACATTCCATTTCTCTGTTTTTATAGCTCTTTTTTAAGTTTAGTTTCAAAAAAATTTAGGAGTATATTTTAGATTTTAAATCATACATTTTTCAGTTCAATATTATAATATTATAATGTTGCTAAAACGAACTTATTTCTATAAATCTTCCATATTTTTTAAACTATATAAATAAAACACTTATTACGATAGATCTATTTGGGGTTTTTGGCCTAAATGAATAATAATAATAATAATAATAAATTTTTTTTAAAAATCTTAAAAGTACAACAAAAAGAAAAGTGTAAAGGTAGATCCAACCTCCAAATTTTAGTGAAATTTTAAAATATTAATTTTATATCTCAAATTGACATTGATTTATACCGTAAGAGAATTCATTTTTCACCAACCTGAGCTGAGCTCTAACGGCATCTTGTACGACCTAGTAAAAAAAAAAAAGAGAATTCATTTTTCTTAGATGTGAAGGATCATCCTTTCTTTAATTTTCTTTAAAAAAAAATCAGATATTAAAAGGCAAGAACGAAATAATGGGTGGAAGTGAATTTTCTTAGAAGAATTTATAATTCGTGTGAATATTTTTCTTAATAAAATATTAAAAGGAGTGAACAATTTCTTTCCCATTTCTATACGTCTACAATTAATTTGTAGTAAGGTGAAAATAATTTGAACAAATATGAAAATCCTCGATATCTAGTAGGACAAGGATCCAGCCTAGCATTATTTAATTTAAAGTGGAAAAAAGAAAAGGTGAAAAGAAATAGAAGAGGAAAGTTTTGATAACATTACCGAAGCAGTGGCTGTGGTTGTGTTTGGAGCATTACCAAGTAATGGCGTCCTCCACTACGATCCTGTCATCTTCTCTTCTTCCGGCCGGAGCTCCGACCTGTCACCGTCCGGACGGCCGACTCTGTCTCTTTCAAATTGGTTATGTCCGCACCAATAACAGCAGGGCTCGTGTCCCCTTTAGGGTTCAGGCCGTAAAGCCTCCGGCTGGAGTATGCTCTGTCTATCTTCTCCTCTTCAAATTTGTTGACATCTGAAAAGCTTAGAGAAATTCAAAATAATAAAATAAATTCATGTGGGTTTGCGAGTTACCTTTTCTTTTTTGTGTTTGAAGGTTGAATTGCCCAAAGTAGAGCCAAAATTTGAAGCCCCGTTTCTTGGATTCACCAAAACTGCTGAAATCTGGAATTCCAGAGCCTGCATGATAGGTCTCATTGGGACTTTTGTAGTAGAGCTGGTGAGTTTCTTTCTTTTACCTTAAATATTTAAGTTTGTGTTTTTATTTATATTTCTCTGATTTTTCAGATATTGAACAAAGGAATACTTCAGGTGATTGGAGTTGATATTGGGAAAGGCTTGGATCTTCCTCTCTGATTTCTACAAGACCTGTAATCATCTTGAAATCCTTTTTTTTTAATTCAAAATTGTAACTGTAACTCAGCACTTTCAACTGTATCACAGAATTATACAATCTTCAAGTTCTGGTACTTCATAAATTACATAACATTGTCAGTGTACAGAATATGCCCACTCTAACTTCTATAAGGATACCTAATAACCAAAACTGGAGAATATTGCAAACTAAATAAGCCTACAGATTCGAGTGTCGACAACAGGCACCTTGGTAGGAGGCTCAGCTATGTCTAGTACTTCTGGAAGTGATATCCTGCGATTCTTCCAGGCAAGTTCCGCCCAGTTCCTTATCATTTTTCCTTCAGCCTTTCTGTTCGATTGAACGTCGAGTATATCAGCGTACGCACCTGCAGAGGCAACCAGTGATATCAATGAATTATTTCGTTTTCAGTTGACGCTCATACCATCATGTTTATGAAACTTAACAAGTCTAATATGTAACTTTATGAGAGATCTCAGCCATAATGGTGGGGGTGTGATCAGTTCATCTGGATTTTTTTAAGAGTGCAGCTGAAAGCTATCAAATATTTTAACTACTAAAACTCCCGTTTGAACATTACGATCTGATGCAGTGATTTGTATGTTCTTTTAACTTTTTATAAGGCTTGAGCCATATGCCTAGAATCACTTAGATGCTTGGTCAGTACCTCCTGCGATGGATGCTATGTCACATCTATCCACCTTCAATTGTTCTTCCGGGCCTTCAAGACAAAAAACCATTCAATTGAAATATGAAATTAATGAAAAGTTAAAGGTGTTGAACGACCTACTTGAACAGAATCTGTTCTATAAGTTGTATGACTGTGTTCTTGAGTTCTAAAAAGTTAAAGATGTTGAGTTGGTTCGCATTACCTTTTAGTGAAACTTTCATCAAGTCCATTGCTCTCCTATAGAGTCCCTGTAAATGAATTTTTAGAGCAATCTGCTGAAATGTAACTAATGATAAATACTTCGTAAACTATGACGATTTAATATTTTGATTAGACCAATTTTCAGATAAGGAATTGAATTCTATAGACAACTTAATAGTGACTGGAAAAGTTGTATAATTTTTAAGTATTATCTTGGCTGGCAAAAGATTCAATCGGACAGGTAGAAAATAATGAAAACCCAGGATCTTTGGGAGTGAAATCAACACCTACCTAAATACCCTAGAGGATTAACAATTTTTATTATATTTGAAGGGAGTTTTGATCAAAAGTGATGTAGGGGAGAAAGGCCAAAACAATTCTCATAATTAGTTTAAAAAGTACATTCAAACAATAAAAAACGATTCAGACTCTACACCTTCTTAAGTCAAAGTTGGTTTACTTCAAAATCTTTTTTTCAATAAGAAATCTCAAAATACAACTCCTTGTAGCCTTTGCAATGCCATTTCGGGATAGGGACTCATTATTTACTGCTCATGGTCGCCCATTCACAGTTATCCTTGATGTCACTTCTATAATTAAAAATTTCTCAAAGTTAAGGAGACTGAATTACCAGCATGCCTAACTGATGCAACAAGTTCGATTAACAACAAAGAATCTACATATTCCAAACATAAGAGAGCAGGGTAGAATCCAACCTCCTGAATCAAAAGTGAACTTGAATGCTCCTTCGTTGCTTTGTGTCGATACATGAGTGCTATGCATGTTAAGACAACGCCAACCTTGGGGTGGTGAGATCCTGTATCATGTAAAGTTCCAAAAATCAGATCCCCTCATACCCACATGAAAAATAGAAGAACAATGCCACATGAAGACAAACAGGAACTTAAATCGTATATATGTTCGTACATATTCAAATATATTGGGAGTTCTAAGCTAGCAACTTCCATACCAAAATATTCTTCTGTTTTAGTTAACGCTTTTGTCAGTATATCCTCAGCTTCAGAAAAATTCCTGAACAAAATCTGGTACAGTTATAACTCATAATAACTGCAATAAGGAAATCTTATTGATAAGTAGCCCAATGTAGCACAATAACCAAGAAGCTACCCCAAGTTCCCCTCAAGCTGCCCTAAAGCACAAGTCGCAGCCACTAATACTTCCATTGGTGACATATTACCACCAGCAAATGGACATTGCTCGCTCAAATCTTTGACTTCTGATCCCACTTCAATTACTCTTTGGTACACCTCTTTTGCAGCTGAAAATTTCTGTGAGGCCACTAAGAATTCTCCGTATGAAAATGCAGCACTACCTATGAATCAAAATGTCAATACGATGTAATGAACAAATGTTCCCACACAGATTGTTGAAGTGAACCTCACCAGCACATCTTTCAATAGTTTGAAACCCTTCAAATAACGATTCAGCTGTCGAAAGATAACCAACAGTTAACTTGAGGAAAACTTAGAGACATAAATTGCAATAGAACAAGCTTAAAGACAAAAAAAAACCTGCATCAAGGTTATTTTTTACAAGCTCAACAAGCCCCTTCAAAGCTTTAACACGAGCTCTCAGAGCGCCAGAATTTCCATCATCAGCAAGTTCACTATTTTCAAATAGTTTTAAGCATTTATCTGCGATAGCTGATGAAGCATCATCCTACATATGAAGAATGATCCCCAGATAACTTTGATCCATATAACTCAATTCGACACGAGAAAAAGAAAATATCAGTTGAAACCAATAATTACAACTTTACATGAACATTTACCAGGTCTAATTCGAGATGAAGTCCAGCAAGTGCTTCAAGAGCAGCAACTACAATAAAGGCAGAAAGAAATCACATCCAAAACACGAGCCCCTTTAAACCGAACTTAACTAGGCTAAGAGAATGAACTGAAAACCCTAGAAATGGAACCTTTACCTTTAACATCAAGAGAGCAATGAGCCAAATCCTCAATTTGTTGAAGCTTATCTACAGCATTGTGAATATCACCTCTAAATCAACCAAAATAGGACAGTTATTAAGCCATGAGCAATTCAAATCAATAACAACCAACAAAATTAATGAAATGAATCAATAAAGGATAAACAAAACAGAAAGAAAACCTTTCAGCAAACAAGGTAGACATAGCAAGTAATACCGCTCCCCTAGAGTTATCGGCGTCTTCGCCTTCACTCGACTGAGCAGAAAGGCACTGCTCCATAACCAGAACACCTTGTGCGTACGATTCGTCTAATTATCACATTACATACATTAGAAACCTAAAAAATTCATACAGATTTTCGGCATAGAAACAAGACGAAAACAACAATTGAAGCTAAGAAACAAGACCAAATGACGAAATCAAATAAGTATATGGACCTGATTTCTGAGACCTAGCGAGAGAGAGAGCGTAATTGATCATCTGAAGAGTGACCGGGGTCGCATGTGGGCGGCCCGTTCCAACGTGAAGTGATCTCAACGGCGAAGCTAACCATGAGAGCGGCGGAGGAGAGAGAAGAGAGAAACCGGAGCGGGAGCCCAATCTCGCAGTTTTAACGGCGGCGATGGCGGCGGTCTTTGACAGTTGAACTGCGACACGAATCATAATAGCAGGCTACCAGAGAAACGGTGTTCGAACCAAAGTTTTGTTTAGCAAAATGCCTTCAAAATCCAAAATAGAACACAACGAGAGAGAGCGCTTGAAATCAAAAAAAAAAAAAAAAAAACGGATTTTTTTTATTATTATTAATAAATTTGTGTTAAGAAAATAAATGATTTCAGATTAGTAAATTTAGTTTGAAATAAAAGAAATCAAGCCAGGGTAGCTTAGTATCATCAAAATGTTGATTTTTTTTTTTTTTTTTTTGAGAAAAAAATGTTAGGATATTAAATCATACTTTTTTTTTTTTTTTAATTTGTAACTGTCAGTGCCAGTTTTCGTGCACTTCAATTAATGTCACGGGACATATTAACCCTACAACATTTGGATACGAAGAAAACATGTAAGAAATTAATTTCTAGATAAGTAGTTATCATAAAGTTTGAACCCACCTTATACTTTCCATTGTTATTGAATTAAAAAAAAATATATATATATATATATACTAAATATAAGCCCAATTTTTTAACTTGAATTACATGAATAAATGTGTGATCTATTTTCACTTTAGACTCCATATCCTTGTTACATTTTTTTTTGAACAATTTAGACTATTATTACTATGAATGTTAGTGAGTATTATCAATTTTATGCTCTTGTAGATATCAACCTTTTAGGTTGAACTACAAATTTATTTTTTGATTTTCAAATTTGTGTAATCCTTAAATAAGCTAGTTCTTGAATATTTTTAATTTTGCGTTTAATTAGTTCCTACACGGTAAAAGTATATAATAAATCTTTCTTTCATTTTCAAAAAAAAAAAAAAAAAAAAACACTTCCAATATAATATCTTTCAACTTTCAATTTTGTATCGAATTGATTATTGACTTATATATACAACATTGAAAACTCAAAAACCTATTAAATAGTTTTTAAAGTTTAAAGTTCAAATAAAAAAAAACTTAAAGTTTATATATTAAACTTGTAATTAAACCCATATTTTTTTTAACCAATATAACCTTGAAGATTAGTTTCTTTAATAATATTCAATCATTCTCATCCAAATAAAGTTAAAGTGAGTATAGCTTAACTGACGTTTTAAATGTATTATTGAGAAATGTGACACAAAAACTTTAAAAGTATCAACCACACATAAGTATTTGTTCGAGGTATGGTCTCTCCCAATTCTTCAATCACCCATTGAGAAAATAATTTAAGATTGCTCATAACTGAAAAGGAGCAAGCAACATTATTTAAAATTGGGAGACAATGAAAAGCATGAAATTCAAAACTTCAACATTCATCAAACAACTTTTCTCTTTTTGAACAAGCCAAGCAATCAACACTTTTTTGCATGTACACTTGAGAATCTGCTTGAGTGGAAATGAATTTCATGATCATAGAGTTTAAGAAATCCCTCATCCTTTAAGAAAAGAGCATATTTCAAGGAGGAAATCTAGCAAAGTGAAGCACTATTTGAGCTAAACTCAAGCCATATATCTTTTCAAAAGTTGAAAATTGTATTATAGTGATAGACAGAGAATGCCCTCAATTTGAAGGAATGGATAAATCCCTATACAGTGAAAGTGAAATTAGGAATTTAAATAATAGCTCTCTTCCCAAATCTCTGTCATTCAAATCACAAACACCTGAATGTTTTGAAGTTTCATCACACCATTCATTTGCCAGTCAGTTCACAAGTCTCAAATCATGCATTCCCATCTACTTCTCATCTTTTGTTTAGGAATCTTCATCTCTGTTTCAAGTAAGTGAACCGTCACGAAACGGGTCTTCTTTCGATAACTTCCCTACTCACTTCATGCACTAACACTTTTTTTTTTGCTTAGCTCATCGACAATTGACATGTATCCTCGTTTAATAGGTCGCACGTTCGAATCCTAAACGCAAAAATACCTTTTTTTTTTCTTCTTGCAGATGGAGAACAACTCATTGTAATAAACAACTGCAAAGAAACTGTCTGGCCTGGAATACTTGGCAATACAGGCCACCAGACACCAATGGATGGTGGATTTCATCTCGGCCCCAGAAAGCATGTAGTTGTCGAAGTGCCGAAGAAGTGGTCGGGCAGGATTTGGGGCAGGCAAGGCTGTTCTTTTAACGAGGAAGGCAAAGGCTCGTGTGACAGCGGAGATTGTTCGGGCAGGTTACATTGTGGAGGCACTGCTGGTGTTCCTCCAGCAACTATAGTTGAAGTAACTCTAGGATCATCTATGTCACCCCTGCATTACTATGATGTTAGCTTGGTAGATGGCTTCAATTTGCCTCTTTCAATGAAGCCGATTGGGGGCGGAATTGGGTGCGGCATTGCGTCGTGCGATATCGATGTGAACATCTTCTGTCCATCAGCATTGGAGGTGAAGAAAAATGGAAAAGTGGTGGGGTGCAAGAGTGCCTGCTTAGCCATGCAATCAGCCAAGTACTGCTGCACAGGGCAGTTTGCAAACCCCAAAACTTGCAGGCCTACACTATTTGCTCATTTGTTCAAAGCCATGTGCCCCAAGGCCTACACCTACGCTTTCGACGACCGGTCGAGCCTTCGTAAATGCAAAGTTTCGCGGTATGCCATCACGTTCTGTCCTGCCATTTAAGGACGATTCCAGGTTGGTGCAAGAAGAAAAGGTCTATTATGACAGTACAAAAATAATGGCTTCCTACAAAATCTAGTGGTTTATTCAACCATCCTCTATGTTTTCTTTCTCTTATTCTGTTAGGTACTCAGAGAAATAGAGTCCAATGAGTGTATGCTGAAGATTTTGTGTCAATATAGATATCATGTTGCATAAACTCAAAGCAAACTAGCTAACCCCACATTTAACCAAACAAAATCAGAATAATTCCAATGCTAAATTTGTAGTTAATAATAATAATACACTCGTTTAATTCAAACCAACTATGTACCAATTTTTGGTTTGAGGAAAACCGGCCTCTCAAATATACCATCTACCATTTCTTGAACTTCCTTGACTTGTTCAAAACAAATTAAATCTCCGGTTCATAGAATAGTTACCGAGTGAGATTTAGTGTTTTAAAGGTGTTTTGCTCTGATCGGCTTAGTGGTCAAATGAGGCTTGAGTAAATAATGAAGTGTTTAGTTCAATCTACCGTGATTATTACTTAGAATTAATTATTACTTAGAATTAATTTCTTACCAGTTATCTTGACAACTAAATATAATTGACATATTTGTTTCAAAAAAAAATATAATTGTCATATACACATGGGCAAATCCAGTCTCTTGGTAAAAAAGAGGTTGTATAACTTTTTTCTTCTAACGTCAAATGTTCGAATTCGCATTCTTACATTAATGAAACTAAAAATTTTCATTAACAACAAGTTTCTAAAGTTTAAACCTAGAATATGTTTATTAAGAAAAATAAATTAATTAAGTGCTTAAAATTTCAATTTTTATTTTTTATCTAATAGGTCTATTTATTTTTAAATATTGTGATATATGTCTTAAACGCATTAATGCCTTGTGGTTAATTAGTCGAGGGTCTCGTTGGTTGGTCAGCGGGTAGGGGTGCAGCAGAAAGCGAGTGGGGGTGAGGCAGAAACGTTTGAAATTTAGAGGGCCAAAATCCACTGAGTTATACGTGTTCATCATCAATTTGTTGTCAATTATTTAAAGAGAGATTTGCATATATAGACACTATATAGAAAGTAATTACAAATATCTCATATATGAATAATATTTGCAAAATCATATTTCCCATTTTTATTTAGAATAATCAGAAAATGTTCATTTACCTATATACCCTTCAAAATCGTGTGTGCAGCCGTTTTTCAATTTGGAATTTTTAAACTTCCTTTCATCATTGTCTAAAATAGCGCGCACGATTGGACAGGTTATTAAATGTGGGTTTTTTTTTTTTTTTTTTTTTTACATTCAAAACTTCCTTTTCTATTTCTTTTTTCTTTCCGAAACATCTCTACGTCATTTCGATTTTGGAAACAAAATAATTACAACAATACCTTCCAATTATTGTTTTCTTCATTTTGGAAACAAAAAGAAAAAAAGAAAGAAAAAAAAAACTCCCACATTTCATATCCACCAGACACTAATTTTGGGAGCATTAATTAGGAAAAATCGTAATATGTTGTGATTGTTAGTTACAATGAATATGAACTCGAGATATATATGGATGTAATATTATACAGTATAGTTTATACATATTTTAAAAAAATATTATGATGTAACATGTTGTATTACAATAATGTTATGAAC
>JBBMEF010000018.1:14968443-14986688 GCA_037832685.1 Sicyos baderoa | reverse complement strand
GCCATTTTTAAAACAAAAAATTAACTTAAGGACCATTTTTAAACTTTTTAGAAAGTTCGAGGACTAAAATTGGACATTTGGAAGTTTAGGGACCAAAGTGGAACAAAAATGATAGTTGAGGGACTAAAATTGGACTTTTAAAAGTTCAAGGACCAAAATGGAACTTTTATGATAGTCTAGGGACCAAAATACTATTTTAACCTATATTTTTTTTACGAGATATTTACAATTTATCTATATTTTTAAAATAAAACCAAAACTAAAAAAAAATTACTACACTTGATCTTAGGCAAAATGCGGAAAAAATATAAGTTTGTTTTAATTTTTAAATTTAATTAACATTCAGATACATTTTATAAGAAAGATGAAATATATAATAGAAAATTTGAAAATTTGAGTAAAATTAAATTTAAATTTAAAAAACAAAAAAAATAGTTATATTACACCGGTCAAAAGAATTATCAAACAATATTCTATATTCATAATTAGTTTTTTAAAAATTATTATATCACCAAATAAATAATTATGTCACTAATTAAGGTATCAAAACTATGGCAATCACATCAGTTTAGTTATTTATTTGATGTTTTAAATTACTAAATACCCATATAAAATAAAAGTTCTATTAGACTTTTAAAAAACCACCAAGAAAGTTGCAGGCTTGCAGGTCAGCAGGTGGGTAAAACATTTTATTCCTTCTTGGCTCTTGATTTGAAAGTGCTACCAATTGTAGGTTGATGCCTTCCTCATAGCCCTATTCCCTCCTCAAAACTCCACTTTCATTATTATGCTTATATCACAAAACTTTCCTAACAATTTTGTTTTTACTATTAAGAAATTATATTTTCAAGTTTGTATCATCCTTGTTATAAATAATCAATTCTAGGCCAATTCTCTAAATTTTGGGATTTTTTTTTTTATTTTGGTACAACTTTTAAAAATCTAATTTTAATATATGAATTTTAAAGTTTGTACTACTTTATTATCCGAACTTTTAAAAATCCAATTTTAATATTTGAACTCTCCATTAAGAAAAAAAAAACATAAAATTGGTTGTTAGAAAATTTATTTATTTATTTACAGAAAATAACATTTTTTTATAATTTTAAAAATATTAACCCATTTTTTCTTTGATCGTATTAAAATTATTAGTATTATTAAACCAATTTTAGTTAATATTAACTTTAAATTTATCCTAAATTATTTATAATTTTTTTTTTCGAATAAGATATTTTAAAATTGAGGAATCAAAATAAAATAAACTTCAAATTTAGACGAAAATACGTTTTAACTTAAATATTAATATGACATGAGTTCACTCCAGGTTTGGACATAGATTTTGAAGAAAAAAAATTGAAAAGTAGAATATATAAATTAGTGTTTATAAGTAATATTTTTAAAAATAAAATAGCTGATTAATTTTTTTTTTTTTTTAAACTGCTGATCAAAACAAGTAGTACCTTCAATTTCACTCTAAAACAATGCTTTAACAGCAACTACAAGTTCTTTTTCAAAAAAAAAAAAAAACAGCAACTACAAGTTGATGTTGAAAGACTCATAAAATATACAAGAAACAAATCTGCTGTTAAAAAATTCACCTAATTAACCAAACCCACCCATTGATTATGATTTCCCCTATAAAAATCTCTCTCTTTTTTCTATTCTTTCATCTAAACAAAGCTCAAAAGTCCAACACAAATATTAAAAAAATGGCTTCTTTCTATTTGAAAGACATATTTTTCTTTGCCTTTTCTGTCCTTCTCTGTTTTCTTCCAACCATGGTCAATGCAGGCATCACAAGGCACTACAATTTTCATGTAAGCTCATTTCTTTTACCTCTTGCATTGCCAAATTAATGCAACTTTCACTCAAAACACATTCCTTTCTTTTTGCTCCTTGTCAGATTCAATTGCAAAATGTAACAAGGCTTTGCAAAACAAAGACCATTGTGACCGTCAACGGGCAGTTTCCCGGGCCGAGAATCATCGCTCGGGAAGGTGACCGCCTCTTAATCAAAGTTGTCAACCTCGTTCAAAACAACATATCGCTCCACTGGTATATAGCATTGTCCATATCTCAAATCACCACTAATCTCAAAAAGCTTAAGCTAATAAATTACGATACATGCATTTTATTAACAATAGGCACGGAGTGAGACAGTTGAGGAGCGGGTGGGCGGACGGGCCAGCGTACGTGACGCAATGCCCGATCCGAACAGGGCAGAGCTATGTGTATAACTTCACATTGAATGGGCAGAGAGGGACATTGTTTTGGCATGCACATATCTCATGGCTAAGATCAACTGTGTATGGGCCAATCATCATTCTTCCCAAAGCCAATCAGCCTTACCCTTTTCCTCAACCCTTTGAAGAAGTTCCCATTATTTTTGGTAAGATTTGTTTTGGGCAATGAAAATTGAAAAGATTTGATATTTGAATTTATATTATGGGCATTGGGATTTTGTAGGGGAGTGGTGGAAGGCTGACACTGAGGCAATCATAAACCAAGCAATGCAAAGTGGTGGTGCTCCAAATATTTCTGATGCTTTTACCTTTAATGGCCTCCCTGGCCCCTCCTATAATTGCTCTGCTCAAGGTACTCCAAAATTCTTCCTTAATTCTAATTTTTCTACTTCAACAATTTTGCAAATTATATCCCCAAAAACTGCCTCCAGTAGCACATTCTAGTCTCACTATTTTAATTTTAGCAACTTTTTAAAAGTAATTTATATATTTTTAAAAGGAATTTATACATAGTAAAATAGTTTAACTTTTATTGTCTTTAATCAATTTCACTTGATTGAAGCCATGAATTTATAATGTGACAAGTTGTTGATTGTTCTTTCTCGTTTTTTACTATATTTGAATAAATATTTGTTATATTTGTACTTTTTTTCTAAAATCTTGACATCTATAGAATTTCTTTCCTTCTTTTATTATTCAAGAAAAACCCAAAAAAAAATTCAACACTTTTAAATAAGCTAAGTTCATTATTAGTATTAGGTCCGATATTTATGAATTTGTACAATATTAGGTTGGTATATTAAAAAGGTTGGTTCTTTCTTGATGTCAATTTAAATTTCCCATGTTGTAGAATTAGAAAAAAAAAAAAAAAAAAAAAAAAAAAAAACTTGAATAGTAAGAAGAATATAATCTAACTAGTATAAAAATATATCAATGTTAATTCAAATTAAATTATAAAAAAGAAAATCATATTTGACATAATTGAATTATAGATAAATAGATGATTTTGACATACTTATAAGTTTGAAATGGCAATGCAGATACCTTGAAGCTGAAGGTAAAACCAGGAAAATCCTATCTTCTCCGACTGATAAACGCCGCCCTCAACGACGAGCTCTTCTTCAGCATCGCCAACCACACACTCACCGTGGTCGAAGCCGACGCCATATACGTCAAGCCCTTCGTAACCAACGTCCTCTTGATAGCTCCCGGACAAACCATGAACGTACTACTCCAAGCCAAGTCCAACGCTCCCAATGCCACATTCCTCATCGCCGCCCGGCCCTACGCTGTCGGGCCGGCCCCGTTCGACAACACGACCGTAACCGGCCTGCTCGAATACGAACCCACAAAATCCCTGTTAAAAAACAACAAGAAGCTCCCTCTCCTTAAACCGGCCCTTCCCCGGTTCAACGACTCGAGCTTCTCGATCAAATTCAATGGGAAGATTCGGAGGTTGGTGAGTTCGAGATTCCCGGCGAAAGTCCCCACGAGGGTTGACCGGAGATTCTTTTTCACGGTGGGTTTGGGGGTGCTGCCGTGCCGGAGAAACGGGCCGTGTCAAGGCCCGAATAATTCGAGATTCTCGGCGTCGATCAACAATGTGACGTTTGTGCAGCCAAGTACGGCTCTTTTGCAAGCTCATTTCTTTAACAAATCTAACGGCGTTTATACCACTGATTTTCCGGTCAACCCGCCGTTCAAATTTAACTACACAGGTAAACTCCGGCGAGGCAATTCTCTCTGTCTCTCCTAGTTTTTAATTTGGAATAATATATGCTAATTAACTTGTGATTATCACGTTTTTAATTCAGTTGTTTTAATTTATTCTTATATATATTTTTTTAGTAATTTTAATTTATTTCTGTTAAAAGATTTAATTCAATTTTTCTCTAAAATTGAATGCCTTTCTTTTTCTCTAAAAAATACATAATTTTTCTTCCATTTTTACTGGTTCCTGAAAAGAGTGGAGTGCCTAACTTTTCATTTTATTTATTTATTTTATTATTATTATTATTATTGTGTTGCAAAGTGTTAAAGATCTCACAAATCGTCTGGTATTGGAAAAGTTGAGAATTTTACAAATATTTATAAGAGATATAAGTTACTTCATTTACAATCAATTGATTTTGAGATGAAATCTCATATTATCTAATATTGAGCCTTAAGTTAGTTAATAGGTAGATGTTTCAATCTCAACTGATCTTAAATTGTTTTAACTTATGAAGAAAAAAAAAAATTAATTCAACAATATTTTGCTTATTAAGTAAATACATATTTGATTCAACTCTGTTTACAATTATCCCTAAGTTGTTATACTTTACTATTTCAAAAAAAAAAAATTGTTATACTTTACTTGACTAATAAATCATTAAATTACTCTTAAGTATGTAGTTAATAGGGAATCAACTTTTCATTGTTTATATATATAAAAGCAGCATAATTTTCAAAGTTTTATTTACTAGATCTTGTATTTTATGAATTTTCATTTTTGTATTTAATAGCTTTCTCAAATTAAAAAGTTATAGATTCATAAACTTTGTGTCTAACTATATGGTTCATGATCACCACATATTTTTTAAGTAAAAAGGAAAACATAAATTGAAATATCAATTTTTTTAGTCTTTTGAAAATTTAGGGATGAATCCAATACTGAAAACTACAAATAGTAAGAGATTTATTGGACATTTTTTTTATAAAATTTATGGATGTAACAATTAATCTTGTAATGTAAGCAAAGTTGATAAGAAAACATGTTACATTCCCGTACGTGCAGGCACGCCGCCGAAGAACTTGGTAGTAAGCAGGGGAACGAAGGTGGCGGTGGTGCCGTACAACGCCGCCGTGGAAGTTATAATGCAGGACACAAGCATAATCACGGCGGAGAGCCACCCGCTCCACCTCCACGGCTTCAACTTCTTCGTCCTGGCTCAAGGCCTCGGAAATTTCGACCCGAACAAAGACCCGGCGAAGTTCAACCTCGCCGACCCGGCCGAGAGGAACACCGTGGGCGTCCCGTCCGGCGGCTGGGTGGCGATCCGGTTCGTGGCCGACAACCCGGGGGCTTGGTTTATGCACTGCCACTTGGAAGTCCACACCAGTTGGGGCCTCAAAATGGCCTGGATTGTACAGGACGGAAACCGCCCCGATCAGAAGCTTCCGCCGCCGCCGCCCGATTTGCCGAAATGCTAAATCTTTTCGATTTTTTTAAAAAAAAATTAGTTTTCATGGTCATCCTTTTTGTATCCAATTGAACGAGTGTGATAGTTAAAAGTTTAAACTTTATTGTTATTTGATTCATCTACTAATTGAAATAATGAGATTTTCGTCCAATTCTTTTGATAGTTCGATCCACCAACTTTATTTAGCTTGAATCTTTTATCACAATTTGTCAATTCTAAAATATGTCTAATTTTGTATATGATGCTGCAACTTAATTGGATATCATTTTCATTGTTTGAGTTTTGAAGTTCGATCCACCTTATATTCCTTAATTTATCGAATGTTGCATTTTGAATACCCCATAAGATTGAAAACTTATCAATTCTCCAATTAATTTTGCAATTTATTTTAATAAATTCGATCTAAACTTGAATTTTGATTGAGCATTTAATCTTTCCAGTTGTATGAGAAATGTACCTGTGCAATAACCCACTATTGAAATATTGAATTTTTATTTTCAAATTTCAAACTGCAAACTCATAAAATTTCCACACTCAATTATTTCGTTTTGTTGTTTTTTTGGTAGATTGAGGTTTCGGTCCTTTTGATCGTATTTGACCTTTGTTTTTTTAATTAAATATGTAATACAAGTTTCACTTATAAATTTTATTATTAATTTTTTTGGTTATCAATTTTGTGTCTATGTATTTGTTTGAAAGTCAATCCTTACTTTAAAAGCTTAAAATTTATAATAATGTAATAGATATTGTTCATTGTTTGGTTGTAAACCAATTCAACATTAATATCGGTTCAAATCCTAAAATTCACTATTTAGAATTGGATCGATATTTTCAACAATTATTGGAAGTAGGAGAAATCGAACAAATAATTTGTTCGTTACAAATCTTTTATATTGATTAAACTAGGTTTATGTCGGTTGACAATAAATTTTTATTGTGAAATAAATAGAAAAGGAAAATTTTCTAATTTCAATATACAAAAGAAATTAAAATATAAGAGAAGGAAATATTGCATTATCACACGCAATAACTAATTAATTTACTATTTGTTTTTTTTTTTTAAAATAATTAATTTACTATTTAGTACCCACCTAAAATGGAAAGGCCTTGGTGAAAGAAACAATAAAACAAAAGCCCAAATCCGTAAATCGCAAGCCACCGGTACCGCTCCCCTTTCTACATTTAAGCGCTCGTTCCTTCGCTTCTCAACATCGCATTTACCACCGGAATAATCCCCCCCGCCGCCGGAGCCGCCGTCGCATTGCCGCCGGTGGGCCTCCCTCACCCTCCTCCCAATAAGATGAAGCGCGGCTTTTCCTTTTCTCCTCCTGTCGCCGTCGTCGTCTTGGCCATCTCCTTTATCTACTTCTCTACGATCTTCATCTTCATCGATCGGTGGTTCGGCCTCATGTCCTCGCCGGGAATCATGAACGCCGTCGTTTTCACCGCCGTGTCTCTCATGTGCATCGCCAATTACGCCTTCGCTATCTTTGCGGATCCCGGTCGGGTTCCTTCGACCTATATTCCCGATGTCGAGGATTCCGAAAACCCTATTCACGAGATCAAGCGTAAGGTACCTAATGCTCCATGTTTCCTCTTAATTCATCGTTTCCTCTGTTTAATTTGGTAATCACGATGGTACTTGGAGTTAAGTTATAGCCGTTTGATTTGTGGTTTTATGAATCCGTAAATTTACATTAATGTAGATCTTGTTCCCTTGATTTCATTCGGAATGAGTTTTGAATTGATGTGGAAAATCTTTTTAGTCCCAAGGTTGTATTCTCAGCTATGGCGAATTAATAGTTTTGAATAGATGGTGAATGTTGTTGTAATGAGGAACTTAGAGTATGAAACCTCTTGATCTTCAAATTATATCGATACTGATGAATTCATAGAGCTTGATTAGCTTTTAGGAGATTCATTGTTATATTAACAGAACTAATTGATGAAGGAAATTTGATCGAATCTTTGATCATGTGTTTGCTTTCATTATTATGAACCTTGAAGAATTGGATCTTGTTCATTATATTGCAGGGAGGTGACCTGAGATACTGCCAAAAGTGTTCTCAATACAAGCCTCCTCGTGCACATCATTGCCGCATTTGCAAAAGATGCATTTTGCGAATGGTATATCTCGTGTTTATATAGTTTCGGTTTCCACTTAAATTTTTTATGTAGATGTTGTGCTAATGGTTGCTTATAAAATGTAAAGGACCACCATTGCGTTTGGATAAATAATTGCGTTGGCCATGAAAACTATAAGGTGTTCTTCGTGTTTGTCGTGTATGCGGTTGTCTCATGTATCTACTCCCTGGTATGTCATTTGTTGCAATGTGATTTAGCCTCTATTTACTCGTTCCATCAATTGATTATTTCTTAATCTCTTTTCTGACCAATTCTTTACTTATTGAATTAGTTGCATACAAGCATTGTCCTCATTGGGTAAAAATTTTGTTTCATTGTTTTATGAAACTTCAGGTATTACTCATTGGTAGTCTTACCGTCGATCCTCCTAAGGATGAGCTGCAAGTAGGAGGCTCTTTGAGGACTGTATATGTAAATAAATACTCCATTCTTGCTTTCTTTTTTCCTTTTGAGACTCTCCGTGCTTGTTTTTCTATCACTCGGTGTTTGGTTTAAATTAGTTGTAATGTCCATTGTCACTGATGCAGGTTGTTGCTGGGCTGTGTCTAGTACCTTTAAGTATAGCTTTAAGTGTACTCTTAGGGTGGCACATCTACCTAATTTTACACAACAAGACTACAATAGAGGTTAGTTTCTAATGGTTTTGTTTCTTGTTAGTTTGTTTGCTAGTGAATTTCTAATTCAGACAGATTAACCAAGCATTTTGTTTTCTTTTTTAGTATCATGAAGGAGTAAGAGCTATGTGGCTTGCGGAGAAAGGTGGGAATGTGTACTCACATCCATACGATCTTGGTGCCTTCGAGAATCTTACCACGGTACTTACTACAGTTCCCTTTCTCTCTTTTTCCTGGTTTTTAGGTGAGAGAAACTGGTTATGTTTTTGTAAAGACGTAGGTTCATTTATCTACATAATAAATGTTTGTTTTGACATTTCAAAAAGGAAATGTTGGACACCTTTTCACGTTTATAGTTGATTGTGTAGAATGGAAAATATTATTAAGCGTCGAACTTGGTACTGTAATAGCTGCATAATGTATTTACTTTTGTTTTCTGGCATTCAAACATGCCATTTATTACTGTACAACCTAGAATGCATTCATTCATTGTCAGTTAGCTTTCATGGACACATGAATTTTAATAGACAGGGCTCTGCTTATACGTAGTGATAGCCGATTACATTCTAACATTTATACTTCTGGTTATTTTAACCCAATATTTTACGAAATTGTCGTATATCTATGCTGTCTAAGCTGTTCAATCTCATAACAACAGATTCTTGGCCCAAATATATTAAGCTGGATATGCCCCATATCGAGACATAAAGGCTCTGGTCTTCGGTTCCGAACTTCCTATGAAAAATCCATTAGTGCATCAATGTGAAAGGAAAGTTTTAGAAGAACAAATTATGCAGCTCTCAATGACCATCAAGGATTTATATTTACCGAGCTCTTCATCAGAGTGGTGGCTTTTTGAAGAACCCAAATCTCAGACAGCATTCTAACTGTTGAAATAGATATGTGTCGCCATGACTTCTGTGACTCAGTGTTTGAGAGTTACTGAGATCAACTATTGCAACATTTTCCTTGTCGACATGAAGAGCTCAGCGAATCTGTTTCGGGTATTATTTATCCTTTCCTGTTTGTTTTTTGGAAACTCATTTGAAGATAGAACGAAGACGACGACGTTTATAGATTAATGTAGAAAAGAGAGATCCCAGATGTGGGCGGGTGGGCGGGTGTTTTTGTACATGAGTTCATTCAACACGCTAACAAATTGTTTTGTGTAGCTGTAGCTCTGTAACTTGTAACAAAAAAAGGAGGTAAATTGCAATTAAGATAAATGTGATCTTTTGTTTTCTTTGAAATCTTTCATTTTTGGTATCATATACTGTTTTGTTTTTACTTGTTTCTCCATCTAATGTTTCTTTGTGATTGATGCTAATGTTCTCCACATCCAAAATTCTCAAGTTTCTTTGCAAGAATCCATCCATCAATGTTCATTCACATAGTATAATATATTTGTGTTTTTTCTTTTCCTTTATCAGTCGTAAGGTGAGAATCTGTTTCTGTTATTTCATTTTTCGAAAAGACATCATTTTTTTTTTCTTTTATTTTTTTTCGCATTTTTATCTTTTCATCCGTTTGGTTGGTTGAATATGTTATTGAAAAGTTCTCAAAAGAGAGTATCCATGGTAGTCATCTACCTTTGAAATTTCTTTAGCATCCAAATGTTGTAGGGTTAGACGGTATGTTTAGTAACTTTAGTCGAGGTGTGCGAAAGCTGGCCTGGCTAATCACAGATCATTGACACATGTCATAAAAAAAAACTCCCCCTTTTAATCTCTTTTTAAATTAAAAGGGAACATCAGATATAAGTTTATAACAAGCTTTCTCATTTTTTTCCTTCACTACAATCAGAGTTAATGGATTTGAATCTGCACTCTCTCGTAATTATGATTAGATTATATGTTAATTACGATTAGATTATTATGATCACTTTAGTGAGGTTCCTCTACGGCGGTAGATAAGTAATAAAGACTTCATTGAAAATTTGTTCGCTTAAAGTTGTTAGAACAAAATGTTAAAAAATACAGCTATGATTTCATTAAATCAATGTATATTTGAACATTTGTTTTTTTTTTGTGCGCAAATATTTGAACAATTGTTGGTTAGGTTAAATTTTTCTGTTATGAAATCGGCAATCACCAATCGAATCGAAATGCAAAACAGAGAAAAAAGAGAAGAATAGAAACATAAAGATTTACGTGGTTCACTAACATTGTGTTAGCTAATCCACGGACGGAGAGGGAGAACAATATTATTGAGAGCAATGCGTTCAAGGCATATATGCAACCGTTTCTTTAGTACAACATTCAATTAAAAATGACAGGGATTAATGAATCTTAGATGATAACTTATTATACACTTGAGGATATTAGTTAACATTGAAGTCGACTAATAATGTTGTTCACAAATTAGCCCCAACACAACACATTATGTACGTAGATGATCGCCATCATAGTAAACACAATCTACTATAGATTTCTCACAACTTTCCCTTAAACATCCGTACATTATCCCCAATCCAATCTAAAATCATCCCTTTTCAGCCTCTTCTATTTCCAGTGAAATTGGATTTCATTTCTGGGTTTGTGTCTCAGAATCTGATCGATTTTCTTGAGTTCCCGATTGAGATGGAAGATAAGGAACAGAACCCATTTGAGATCAACAGGTTTGGCATCTGGGTTTCTAACATTTTTGCCTTTTCATTTCATGGAGTTAAGATGGATGGGGTTTTTTTGTTCTATTCTGGTTGCTTAAGTTTGTAGTGTAGTTATTAATCATTATTGCTATTAGTTGATTAGGGAGATAAAGAGCCGTCTTAATTCACGCTATTGCTAATTAAGTATGATTTTCTTTCCTTTATTGGAAAGTTGTAATCGATTGATGGGGTCTGTGGTTTTGCCTTACTGATATGGATCAACTTTTTTGTGATTTTTAATTATCTTGATTACTAATTGGGAAATTAGGAGATTGAAATAGTATACTATTGGCTAAGAGATTTTGTGTTAGTAAAAAGCGGCTGTATCCTGTTGAAATGTTCTTACAAGACCTCTTGTTGATCAAGTTTGTCCCTGTTTTTTTGTTTTACTTTTATATAAATAATAACGGTTTGGAGCGATGAATGGATGAATCTTAGTGGTGGCAGGTAGTAGCGCCTCTCAACCACTTAAAATGTACCACGTTTGCGTATTTATATTTATATTTTATTGGATTTTACTTGTTTCCAGTTCTAGAAATTCCCTCAATTTTATTTTGTATGAAGTAATTTTTTGAAGCATTATCTCTTGTCTTGAATCCAGATTAATGGAGGATTGAAGCTTTTTGTCCTGTTTCTTGTTTGATGAATGATGTAGTTTTTTTTTGGGGGTTAAATTTGCAGCTTCAACCCTTTTGAGTTGTGGAAGAAAAGAAAGCTGCCAGCTGAACATTTGTGCTTGCCTTCACCCAAACATAAACATTGCAGTGAAGGCTTCTCCTCCAAGTCTGCCTTGCTGGATGGTGGCCTACCCGGAGCCGAACTGATGGATATACAGTTCCTAAAGGGGAACACAAATGTAATGTGCTTTGACGAGGAGTCGATGCCTGAATCGGTTAACGATAGCAATAGCTTCAGCGAAGAGTCGGATTCTGCGACATCGGTGTTCCATGGAGCAAAAGTGGAACTCAACCAGGCTATGACTTGCACATATGATAGTTCTTCCACCATATCTTTGAGTTTTGGTGGGGCTTGTTCTCATAGCACAGGTTTCTCTGTTGAAAGTTCCACGCCGATGGAATCGAGCTCTACCGAACAGGAAACAGCGTTGAGCAATGCACACGAAGATTATGATTATGGTGAATATTTAAATAATGACGTTGAGCAATGCACATACCAGGAACTTGAGGATCCTTACGACTCGAGCGGATTGAACCCGAATGCATACGTTCTTTCATCTGGTACACATCATCCATAAGAATTCTTATCAGTTGGTTTCTTCCATGTGCATTCATATTCTTCCATTTACTAAATCACACTCATTCTCTTAATGCAGAGGCTCAAACAAGAACTACAGCCCCAACGATCGATCAAGAATTCGAGCAGTACTTCTCCATGTTGATGCTGTAACCGCGATTGCTCGGTCGAAATATGAGCAAACCAAAATGTATATATATATTTCAAACGCCATAAGAAATGTTCAGAGTCTTTGAGGATAGTATCCCATCTTTTTTGCTTTCTGCTTACTAGGTGACTGGTATTCTCAATGCATTTTACATTGAATAAGCATTGTGAAAATCATTTTAATGGCATCAAACATGTTTAACTCCTTTGTTTTTGGTGATATAACATAGATCTCTCTCTTAACTTACAGATGTAGGAATTTATTCGTATTAACTACACCTTAAAAAGAAACATACCAGAGCCAAAAATTGGTGAATGAAAATTCAACACTGACCGGGGTCGTAGCGACCGTTTCCGGTTAGATTTTGGGCCATCATGTACAATCCACACTATTCTCAGCTCTCAACTCGGATGGACGTTGAAATGGCAGTGCATGAACCACACCATGCCCCTCTTTCACCACTCAAATATAAAATTGATGCTAAAAACTTAAATAAGTTTAGTTTTGGAGGTACCGAATGGGTTAGTGGCGTAGTGATTTCATTATTTGGTTGTAAACCTTCAACACTAGTGTTACGGGTTCGATCCATGGTATCGGTATTTGTAATCTCCTCCCCTAATTTGTACTCAAACTTTCTATTTTTTGATCAAGAGTATTCTTTTTGAAAAAGAAAATTCATTAAGAACGGACCATCAACCTCATACAATCAACCTCCAACGCGGAAGCTACAACAGGGGGAGAATCCCCCTCCAAAAATCAACCCTTTCCTCCACAACAGAGGAAATACCAATCCTACTAAATCGCATCGAATGAGTTTGTTTGGCCAAAACATCAGCCACACAATTACAAAACCTACTACAATGTACAATGTTTACAATCCCTAAAGAAGAGATCAACCCTCTAATGTCAACAACAATGTTGCTAAACTCAGAAAAATCAAAAGAATCACCCTTAATAGCCTTTTAAAACCTCTAAAGCATCTAACTCCACCATGATAGGAGGCCTACACTGGATATCAATCTCCTGAATATGCTTCAAACCTTCCCTCAATGCCATCCCCTCCAGAGCTTTAACCGAAAGGTTTTTGAAACCCGAACTCGTACCCATCAACTTAGGTCTTCCCAACCAATCCCGAACAATCCAACCAAGGCCTCCAGAATCATGAGATAAAGACGCATCCACATTTAGCTTCCAGCAACCTTGAGAATGAGCTTTCCACTTATCCACACTGCTTCTCTTAGCATTCTTTGTAACCAAAGGATCACCTGCTTAAACCACCAAATGAGAATTAATAGCCCTGATAATTAAATCACAAAGGTTTTGAAACTCCATATTAATTTTATCATGCATGACTAAATTCCTAAAGTTCCATAAACTCCAGATAATAATAATAGCTTTAAATGCTCATCCTTAGGAATTTTTCGAGCAATGCCATCCCAAAAATCAACACTATTCACCACATTCCTGAAATAAAACTCAAAATCATTAAAATCGGGAAAGAAAAAATTTCAAGTGTGAACAGACATTTTACAACATTTAAATAGATGTAAATTAGATTCGCCATTCCGCCTACATAGATTACAAATCGCATTAGTACTAATCCCTCTCCTGACAATATTGCACTTAGAAGGAATGACATTTGAGATCACCGACCATGCACCCATCCTGATTTTGAGGGACATATTAAACTTCCAGAAGCAATTCCACGACTTGGCTCCTACCCTCGTATCGGAAACCGAGTCCATATCCGAATTAGGGATATTTTTAATTATTATACTACAATGAAAAAAATGAAGCAATCTTTAGAAGGTAGATTTGATTTGTTTCAAAAAAAAAAAAAAGAAAAGAAAAGAAAAATATAGCTTTACTGCTCGCAGTGAATGTTTATTTATCTTGGGGAAAATTGCATAAACTACCTCTAAACTATAGTATTGTAACAATTAAGTTCTTGAAATTTTAATTTGAGCAATCACATCTTTTGAAATTTAATAAGTGTTGCAATTAACATCTTTTGAAATAAATTAGAGAAAATCTCAATGTCCAAGAAAGGGAAATCAGTCATATCAAAAACCTTTATTTTTCTCAACCTCATCATCTCAGATTCACCCCAAAAAAACTAAAGTTTTTTAATAAGACAAATTTATCCTTCTTAGATCTTGAGATTTTCTCTAATTTATTTTAAAAGGTGTTAGCAACCCTTATCAAAATTCAAGAGATGTAATTATTCGATCGAAATGGTCAGTGGCACAATAATTTTATTGTTTGGTTGTAAACCGATTTAATACCAACGTTATGGGTTCAAATCCTTATTCAAATTGAAAATTTAAGAACTTAATTATTACAAAAACTATAATTTAAAGATGGTTTGTGTAATTTTTCCTTTACATTAAAATGAAATCTAATACTATCCAATAAATACATGCCAAATCGACTAAATCAATTTGACTATTTTTCCTTTTCTTCCTTACATTTCAGATTCAAATAAAGCAGCCCCATATACCTTTTTTCTTCTTATTTTAAAATGATTGCTAATTTTATTGGATTCCAAATATGTTTAATTTAAATTAAATTATATGTTTAATGATAATGTGATGATTGAACACGAGGGCAAGTAGCTATCACTGCTTCAAACTAGGAGGCTTTGAAGCCACTAATCTGTAGATAAGTTCAGATCTTCAAAACAGTGCGTTTCGTTTATTTTTATTTTTGTAAATAAAATTTTCTTAGGGGATTTTTCATGTATAACAAAAATTGGCTAAAAAATTACATTTATAACACAAAACTGAAAATAATTGCACATATACCAAAACATTGAAAGTAGTCGAGTGATCTCAATCACTAGTTATTGATTGAACTCAATCAATTAAGCTCAATCACTTAACAAACTGGTTGAGTTCAATTACTGGTTATTGATTGAGTTTGATTCAATTCAATCACTCAAAATTTTGATATAAACGTATTTTTGATAAAAATGCGCTATAATTTTAATAAGTAGTTCTAAAGTTCGTATACCAACAAATTTTCATTTTGTTAATAGTTTTGAATTTATGTGGCACACAAAATCCTATGCCCTTCAGCCGTTAACTCTTTTATTGTTGTTGTGTGGCTTTCCTCAACTGAAACTCTATTAAATTTCTGTCAATTTTCAAGCCTGATTCATTCAAAAAGTTGCCTTAAAAAAGGAAAAATTTAAATTAAATAGAAAAACCTCAAACGTTAGATCCAAGAATCGATATATATATTAATATTATTTTATTTATAAAAATAATTTGTGTGACATTAATGTTACCAGACAAAATATATAAACCACTTACCCATGAACAAGTAGGTAAGATTTTTGATAACTTTTTATTTGTTACTCCGCAACTAATTAAGGGTTGGTTGAATATAAAATTAATTTTTTTTTAAGAAATCGTTAATTTCATGGTAATTCAAAATTCTCATGAGATGTGCATTTAGATTACTATGTTTATTTTACAGTAATGACAATTTTTAGGATGTTTATTTGAGAAACATTTGGATGTGCTTCTGCAACATAAGATTTTAAAATGTTTATGTATATAGGGCATTCTTGAATGACATTTTTACTTTCATGTTTTTCTTAAAATTTTTTTTTTCTTTATAAAATATGTGAGTAGTTTGTAGCTTAGATTAAAATAATATGTTCTTTGTGTATATAATTATTATGTGTGCTTTTTTTTTTGAAAACTACATTATGTGTGCATTAACAATTAACAATACATAATTATTTATATTTATATTTTACATTTTGTTTTAAAATTGAATAATATTTTAATTATTTTCAATAATAATTTAAAGTGCATCATTTTTCTAATTATATTTTTCAAATACAACTGCCTACACTTTCTATATTTTGCGAATTTTATCACCTGTTCAATTAATAAATTTATTTTAGTTTGTCTTTATAAATTTATTTTAAAATATAATATTTAAATTAATAAAAAAATATTATAAAGACATTTAAGACATTTTTATGTAGTTTATTAAATATTTCTAAATATGTATAAAATTATTCCTACGAAATAAATATGACTATCTAAAAATGTCAGATATCTATCATTATGGATATTTATGATTTCAATTATTCAAGGATTCCATTACTTAGATTACCAACAAAAAAAAAAAAAAACAAACCACCTCTAAAAGCTTTACATTTATATCTAAATAGAAAATAATTTTCAAGTCTATAATTCACCTGAAAATGTATCTAACCACTACGTATATTCAGATGGCTGATTATATGGAAAAGTAATACTTTCAAAGTTCCAACTTTCAAGCAAAAACTTATTATTATTACTATTATTATTTTTTATTTTTTTGAAGAGAAGCAAAAACTTTATTTAGCTATTGGTAAATAATTCATTCAAGTTAGAGAGTTATAACTAGTTGCAATGCAAGATATTATTCCAATAGGCATTTCTTAATTATATGACTAGGTAATACTATTAATTTTAGGATTTTTTGACCAGCACCATGCATCGTCGACGTCGCTTGCTTGTTGCTGCTGAGGAGAAGTCGTCGTCGTGGAGCAGCACCATGAAGCTGCAAGCTTCGTGTTGAGGCGCGAGTAGGGGAGGGCAAAACGTCGCGCCGCCGTCGCTGAGAGGGAGGAGCTGCTCGTCTCGCCGTCGTTTTGCTTGCGCCGCTGCCGGTTGGGTTCACCAGAGTTGCAGGTTGGTTTTCTTGTGTTTTAACTTCTAATGGCATCTAAATGGAGAAGAAGGAGAGTGTTTGTTTTGGGGTTAATGATTGTTTGGTTAAGAGTTCTAAGTTATTTTAGTTGAGAATAAGGGTGTTTGTTAGCTTGGGTACGGTCATTTAAATGAGGAATAAGAGTTGTTTGTTTGTAGGTGTAAAGATATTTAAATGATGGATTAAAGCTGTTTGGTTAGAGGTGTAATGATTGTTTGGGCATGAGAATGATAAGTGTTTGGTTGTAGATGTAAAAAGTGTTTGGCTTGAGTTAAATGGTGAATTTTGATAATTTAACTTTTCTGTTGACCAGATTTGACCCGAGCCGTTTCCTGTTCTTCGAACTGAGTTTGTGAGGCACGTGTAGCCGTCGGGAATTGTCGTGGCACGATTTTTGAGGTTCTTCAGTGTTTGCTAAATTTGACACTCTGGATTCAATTTTGATGGTTTGAGGTGTTAGTTTTGACCGGTTTGTTCATTTCAGGGCTCGAATCAGGGATTTGACTGTTATGAGGTTTCAGCGAGCTCCGATAGTGCTGTAGTGGATTTGGCCAAGGTAAGGGACCCTTCACCCCCTACTCGAGGCCCTTGGCTATTACATGTGTTAGATTGATTGTATTCACTTACTTGTTTGCTGTGACATAATCTGTATTGTTGTTGCTTGTATTGATCACATTGAGAGCATGGAATATATATAATTGATATCATGTCTAAGGCGAGTATGTAAATTATGTTGATTATATGGTTATATGTGAATTAATGTATGTTGATTGACAGAGTCGGTCTTGCATGACAATTCGTATGTCCCACTACGAACTTGCATGATGTTTGAAGCACGACTTGGTGCTTCGTTTGGACACAAACGAGGTACGAAGATTGGATAGAGGTTGCTAGTAAGCGGACGTGCATGGTTTATGGCAGGCACACTCTCAACGGGGGATTTGTGGTCTCTCGCTGCAGGGTTTCGTGGACGGATGGCCCACTAGTCTCACGACCCTATCGACATTTTACTAATAGCCTAGGTGCCTCTCTAGGTATGTGGTTTGGTTTGTGGCCCATTGGTGAGCGTGATGGATTTACCCTCACCGTGAGTAGAGACCTGTTGGGATTTGTGGTCCCCCAGCTACTAGGCTCTTCTACTCACAAGATCCCCCGACCTGGAGTTGATATCCTAGTTTCAAATATATATAATCCATATATTCAACATAATCAATAAATAAATAACCATTATTTATTTTAAGATCTACATGCTGAACAATCCTAAATATGGAATCCAATTCCTAAAATAAATATATCTAA
>JBBMEF010000018.1:14939915-14961358 GCA_037832685.1 Sicyos baderoa | reverse complement strand
ATTGGACTTTTGAAAGTTCAGGGACCAAAATGGAACTTTCATGATAGTTGAGGGACCAAAATGGAAGTTTAACCTTATTTTTATCCCTCACCCACCCTTCTCTTTTAGCTTTTTATTTTTTTAATCCACAGACTTGGGTAATGTGCGATGAACTTACTTCTTATTTTTACTCTATTCATTAAATATTACAAAAATTAGAATATTTATAATCTTTTTAGTCATAAATAAATATAAATATATATATATAATTACAAATATATAATTGGTAATAAATACCAATTAAATTATAAAAAATTGTAAAGAACATTTTCTTCTTGTGAAAGAATATGGGGTTCCACCTCAAAACCAATTGGTAATGAGGGGAGTAACCCATATCGGGATATTTGTGAGATCCTAACACTTCTTAGAAAATAATTACAAATATTGTTAAATAATTTGTATTCATAGTTATCAATATATTTTAATATTATATTCTAATTACTTATTATTAATATAATATTACTTTTAATACCTATATTATGATTGCTATTTTCTTTTTTTGAAACAAGCTAATTTTGCTTTTTTTAATTATTCATATTTGTAACTATTTTTAAAATTTAATTAATCTAGTAAGTTTCGCTTAAATTATGGTGTTGGCAGCGTGTTTATGACCGCTAATGTTACATCTTGTATATGAAATTAATGTGGTAGGTCTTATTATATGAGACAATAGATATGTCACTTTCAAGTTTCACATGTAATGTTCAACTATATTTGATTTAACGTGAGAATAGTTGATATTTAAGAAACATTTTATATATTCATCAAGTAATAAATAATCATAAAAAAAAATATATACAAAACTGTAAAATAGTGAGTGTTACCAGAAAATATTTCACCAAAATTGAATCTTATTCAAATTAAAATGTTCTAATATTTTATTTTTGTTGTGTCTTTAGTTTTTGGGTCATCATTTAATTAGAAACATCTAAAGTATTTCAATTTAAAAATTGGGAATTTGCACTTTATAGCAAATTTCCTACCCCACATTAGAATTATAGCAACATTTTAAAAATATTGCAAATATAACAATTTTTTTTTAGATACTATTGATAGACTCTATCTGACATTATTGATGGAGTCTATCAGACATTATTAATGGAGTCTATCGGACACTATTGATGGAGTTTATTGATGGAGTCTATCAGACATTATTGATGGAATACATTATTAATGGAGTCTATAAATCTGATTTTGCTATATTTGCAAATATTTTCATTATTTTACCATTTATGTAAATTTTTTTGTTTTATTGTAATATACATGCAAATTAAATTCCCCTTACAAATTTCTCATATAAATATTTTACTCATCAATGTAAATTATAATTATGTATTAAAATAGAAATTAGGATGGACAATGGGGATATGGTAGGCTTGCAAAATCTTTGCATAGCGTGATGAACAAGAAATCATTACCAACTAATTAATGTCTATGCCATATGATATCATTTTTGCATTACATTTGTCGTTTATTAAGTGCCTAAATTATTGGCGATTTGTTTCTTCTTAAAAAGGAGGGCCCAAACCTTTCCAATTTTTCTTGCATTTTGGTATTGATTTTTCAAGATACAACTAATTATTTATTCCATTCCCTTTGTTTTATATTTCAAGATACAATTTATTAATTAATTTTTTATTTTCGAGTTTGGGACGTGGGATATCTATCTCCATTCAATCAAGAACGTTCTCGGACATATTTGTATATTTGGTTAATGGGACATATTTGTATAGATGTTAAAAGCTTTAAATTATCTGTAATTTTGCACAACATTAATATATATCTAATTAATATTTAAAAGAAGACTAGTTTTAATTTTCTACTCTAATTATTGTAGAGTTAAAAAAAAAAAACTTGTTATTGAGATTTCTTTTAGTTGAATAATATTGTTAGCCATGGGGAGATTTGAACTTACAAATCTTAATAAAAAAAAAATAAAAAGAGAGAAAAAAAATTCATACTAATTATTGTTGAGTCAAGCTTACTATTACTCAATACTTTCGATTATTATTCGGGAACAATTAAAGGCAGGACATTTGAATTCATGAATTCTTAATCATAAAAATATAATTATGTAATTGAGTTATTAGTCTTGTTAGCCCGTTCGGTTTCAAGATCTCATATTAAAAAATTAAGGAAACATCTTAACTATTTATAGGATCAAAGATTTATTACTCTCCTTCAAAAAAAAAAAAAAAAATATTACTCTCACTATCTAAAACGTTATTATAGTTTATTAAACTCAAACATATATTTAATCCTAAAAAATAAAAAACAAAAAGAGTTAAGATGATCACAAAAGAGAGTAACATTATTGGTACAAAATAAAAGACAACAAAATGGGAACTAAGTGTTTGGAGGAAATTATGTGAATGAAACCAAAATCCTATTTTTGGGAAGCCCAAAAAGCTAAAAGCTTGGTAGTGAGGAAGAACTGGCTGGCATTATGAATATGAGCTGTGTTAATTTGTTTAATTACTTTAGGGATTGTACCATGTGATAATCATCCAGAAGCTTCCATAAAAATACAGTTCTCTCCTCACACCCACCACCACCTAATCAACCTTTGCTTTCTTCATTTTTGGAAAAAAAAAAAAAAAAAAAAAAAAAAAACCTATTTTAGGGTTGAATTTGATAAGGTGTATCAATTTTAGTTTCTAGATTTCAATTTGGTTGAATAGGAAGTCGATCTTGAATTAATGTTGTAATCGAACGGTAACCAGATCTATGATTATTAGATTATATAAAATACCATCAAACGTGTGATCTTGTTGACATTTTTACCTTAGAGACGAAGAAGCAATAGTATTTGATTAAAAAAAAAAAGTAACATTTACCTTTTGATTGATTTTATATGGAAGGAGTATTGAATATATATTATATATATAAATAATTTTTTTTAATAAATTAATTTTCTACAGGTTTCCTTGACATATGTCCTATAACATTAGTTGAGTTGCGTGAAAACTGGCGAACATTCACGAATATAAAAGATTTTTTTTTTTTTTTTTAAATCGTGTAGTTTATGAGTTTTAAGCAACTTGTTCAACTAAAATTGAGCCGACTTTAAAGAGTTTTACCAATAATCTTAGTTCATTAAAATTGACCGCAACATTTGATTTTGATAAAAAATAGGGAGTTTTAAATGATTCATTTTCTCCGAATTAGTACATGAATTTAGGCGAAGCAAACTAAAATTAATAATTTGCATTATTGTTAATAGATTGAGCTGTGTACGACTCAATTTCTGTATGATTGAGTTGCACACGTCATTGTTTCCAACGTAACAAATTTTCTATGCCTAATTTTATTTTACTTTATCCTAAAAAAGAAAAGAAAAATATTTTACTTCTATTTTCAGGAATCCTTCAAATTAAATGTTCTAATTTAAACCAACTTTTAGTTGCGTGGCTTAGAACATTGTATAACAAAAATCTCAGCTCCAATTATTGGTTTTCACTTTCATTCTGACTCCACAAATATTCGTAAATGCTTGCTGGGATTTATATTTTTTTTTATTTGGTGGAAAAGTTAAGACCACAAAATAAATAAAATGTTCAATTATTGCTGTCTTTTTAGATCAAAATGTAGTACTTACATGGTTGATATGGATATACATCAACTTAATTATATATATATATATATATATATATATGAACAAATATCTTTTTTCAAAAGTGATTTTTATTTTTATTATCATTATACATGTTGTGTATTAGAAAAAAAAAAAGTGTATATTAAAAGCAACCCATCTTTATAAAATGTTTTGTGATGCTTTCTTTCATGTGAATTTTGACAATTGAAACTTAAAGGATGGTTGGTTGAATGGGGATGAAAAGAAAAGGATAAAAAGTTAGTATTTTATAAAATGGAAAGTTTTTTTTTTTATAGTAGTTAGGGTTGTGGATTCGAATTCAATACATTTTAGTCTTTGAATATATATTAATGTTGTTGAACAACTACTACTATTAACGGTTGAAAAGGAAAGTTATAATTTATAACGGAAAAAGAGAAGATAAATAAATAATAAGAATGAAGAGTTAAAGAAAAAAATAGAGTATATAAAATAAGATATTTGATGCAATTTGTAATTAAAGAAATAATGAATCTTTTTAAAAATATTATCCCTTTTTAAATATTTATACTTTATTTATGAAATATTATTTTATTTTATTTATTATTTAAAAGTAATTTAAAACGGTCAACGTAGTAGTGTAGTACTCAATAGACAAATTCAAAACCTCCAATTTTTAAAAATGATTGAATTAAGAAAAAACGAAAAGTTTTTTTTTTTTTTTTTTGAAGAAAAAGCAAAGAAAAGTTAAATAAAGTTCTTTTTTATTTAGATTTTCAAAATTCAACGATAAACAAATAAGTAAAATAAAATAATTTAAATAATATATCTAAAAAAATTAAGTTTAATAATTAAAATAAATTAATCAAACTAGTTTTTTTTAGTTAATTAAAATAGTGTTTTTTTTATAAAATAATAATAATAATAATTCTAATAAAAATAGTTATTCAAACTAATTCAAATGAAAATAAAATAAAAAATTGTAAATTAACAATCATTTCTTTGAATTTCAAAGAGTTATGAATAATAAATTAACATTTATATAATTTATACTCTTGTATATTAACCTATTTGAAGGATGTGGCAATAAGAGTCATGCATTCATGATTAAAAAGTCATTTATTTTAGATCAATCAAAAATTTCAATGATTAGTTAATTGAAATCATTAGTTTTTATAGACTTTAATTAGTTTCTTTTTTTACATTTAAATCATCAATTTTTTTAGACTATTAACGTTTTGATAACCTTACAAAAATTCAACTGACATACAATCACAAAAATTATAATGGGAGTCTTTTAATTTCAGTATAAAAAGATCATTACAAATTTATTAAGAGCTCGTTCACTTCGTGTTAATCCGAGATTTTTATGAGATAGGCATCTGGATTACCACGTTTCTTTTGTAAGAATGGGAAAAGGAAATCAAGGCATCCTAGGATGCCCATTTAAGTGTCATTTAGATGCCTTCTTGCATCATGAATTTTTAGGATGCCCATGTTAAAGACATCATTAAACACTTGCCTTTCCTAATTTTTTTTAATAATTTTTTTATCAATTTTTTTTTCTATATTTTGTGCATAGTTTGTACCTTAAAAATAATAATATATATTATTCTAGTATCAACAACCAATCATACATAATTAATTATATTTATATTTTATATCTCGTATTCAATGCATTAAATTCAATAAAATTTTGATTATTTTTAATAAAAAATTAAAATGCATTGATTTTTGTTATAATATTTAAATTAATAAAAAAAGGTACAAATATATAGATTTAAATTATATAAATTAAGTTATGAGAGCATTTAAGACATTTTTATGAATAATAATAATAAAATAAATAAAATTTTCTAAATATACCTATAAAAATATTACTACAATGGTAATATAAAAATGTGAGACATCTAAAATTCTAGACATCTAAAATTTTAGTTATCGTGATTATTTGAAAGTAAATAAATGGCTGCTCAATGCTCTTTTAGATTCATGAAACTTGGAGAAGTAATTAATCCAAAAAATTCCTAAAATAAACTTATGATGGTTTATATTTATACAGTTTAATATTTTTGGTACATTTTACATGGAACATTTAAAGGAAAAATAATTAAGTGGTCCACGTGTCTTTAAAATGTGAATAAAAAACAAAACCCAGAACTGATAATTGGAGGTTCCAACTTCCAGCTGTGGTGGGAAAGGACTAGAAAGGACAAACAAGAGTCCAAAAAGTACAAAGAATCGGACTGCCCATAATGTCTTTTTTCTTTCTCTAATGAGAGCAATTTGAGTGCACCATGAGTAGCACACCCACCGTGATACCACTTATGTGGCCCATTTGGTGTCACACATCTTATCTCTTTTTTTTATTTTATATTTATTATAAAAGAAAATTAAAAGAAAAAAGAAGATATGTGGCTCTAAATGAAAGGTATCACGGGTGGGGTGCACCCAAATTAATCTCTTCTCTTATTCCTTTTCACCACTTTGTTTGAATCTTCTCTTTTTTGCTTCTAATTAAACGTGATTAACTTCAAGATTAAAAATCAATTCTTTTCTTCATCCAATGGGTTGAGGTTCTTTATATTGTATTATTTTTTTAGTATAAATTTGGGGAGAATGACCAATAGAATCTACGTAGAAGATATTACTGCTTCCAAATAACATAAGAGTCAAATAATATAATCGTGAAATTTAAATAAATTATCATCAATCAAGACCATACCAACTCATTCAAATATATTATATTATTCTACCATTATTTAGTTTGGCTTCCGGGTCAGCCCCCAAAGGTTTAGAAAATATATAATTAAGGTTATATTTTTGTATTGGTTTTTTTTTTTTTAATGTATTTTAGATCGTGTGTTAGATAAGAATTTTATGAGAATATATTCTAAAAAAATATCTTTAAATCTTCACTTTGTGATCAAGCATCTGTATTTTTATTTTCCTGATAAAATCGAGTAGGATGGTGTTTAGATGATGAATTACTTTAAATGGTTATTTTGAGTAGTTAAAAAATTGAGAATTATAACAAAAAAATGTTTGAATGTGATTTTTTTTTAAGAATTAGAAACAATAACTTGAATGTAGATTTAAAATGAGTAATTATTATAAGTAGTTAAAAAAGAATGGTTGAAAATAAATTATTTTGAACTATAAAAATGAGAAGTTATTTTGAGTAATTACAAAAATTATTTCTGATGTAATATTTTGTAGAGTAATTAATAAATACTCATTTTAAATCATCCATAAATTCAACAAACAAAACCATCAAGAAGTGATCTAATTGGTCAACGAGAGTTTGAGAGTGCATAACATGATGAGTTCAATCATGCTAGGCACCAACTTAAGAATCAAGATTCTACGAATTTATTTGGCATCCAAATATTTGTTGAATGAGAGGATATGTCTGCTAATATTAATTGAGGTGCGGGAAAGGTTCACGATTAACAAAAATAAAGGATGTGCTCTAATTGGTTACTTGTAATGGTTACACAGCTCAATTCCTTTGGCTATATAAATCCCTTTGAGGCCCTCCGTTCTCCTCCCCCACTCGCTCCATTCCTTGAACAAGCTTTTCTTTTCTTTTCTTTCTATTCCCCATTTCTCTTGTTCTTCCAATCCCATTTGGTAAGCTCTGTTCCTTGTTTGATCTCTGATTTCGATTTCCTTTCTGGGTTTTTATGGGGTTTCAATTTCCATGACCTGAAACCCCAGTTTGCCTCATTTGATGGGGTTTTGAGCTTTTGATTAATTGCCCACTAAATCACCTATCATATTCTGCTCTCTAACTTAAAATTTGATATGATCTGATTTGATTTATGCTAAAACTTCTGTAACAATGGTGTTGGTTTGGGTTGGAAATTGTTAAGCAACTTGAACCTAAGAATGAATGAGATTCTTGTTATGGACTGGACTTTTTCACACACCATTCTTCAACAAAACATTAAAATCTTCAAAATTAAACAGAATCATGTAACTACATTATTGTTAATGTTTATTTGTTGTTCTTCATAGGATTTCTAATCGAAATGGAATATGAGAATCGGTTCAGGCAAGCTCAGAGACAGAAATATGACTGTCTTCTTTTTGGTAAGAGCTTTCTCTTTTTCATGTGATTTTCTTTGTTATTTTTCTTGGTTTTTTGACAGATTTTTTCAAATGTGTTTGGAATTGTAGATTTGGATGATACTCTTTATCCCTTGAGTACTGGCATTGCAGCTTCATGTTTGCAGAATATCAAAGGTGGATATCAAAATTTCTAGCATGGAATTTTCCCATTGAGTTTAGAACATTGATTGATCAATTTCTTGATGTTGTTGTTGCTGCCCTTTTTGTAGATTACATGGTTGAAAAACTTGGCATAGAACAGAACAAAATCCCTGATCTTTGCAATTTACTGTATAAGAACTATGGAACAACCATGGCTGGTCTCAGGGTATGGCTTGAACAAATTCCATGTTTTCAAAATGGTTTAAAGATTAAAACAAAAGAAAAACTAATGGGTTTTTTTTGTTTTTTGTTTTTTAGGCAATTGGCTATGATTTTGATTATGATGAGTATCATAGTTTTGTTCATGGAAGACTTCCTTATGACAACCTTAAACCTGATCCTGTTCTTAGGAGTCTTCTCTTGAATCTGCCTTATAGGAAAGTTGTAAGTATTTTTTTTTTTTTTGTTTCTTTGGTGTTTTGTTTCTTTTTTCTGATTAATCTTGTTTTGTGTGTGAATAGATCTTTACAAATGCTGATAAGGTCCATGCAGTGAAAGTTCTTAAAAGGCTTGGATTGGAAGATTGTTTTGAAGGGATTATCTGCTTTGAAACCTTGAATCCAACTAACAAGAACTTTGTTTCAGTTCATGGATCCAATCCAACCCCATCTGGCTTAGAAATCTTTGACATCATTGGTCATTTTCTTCACCCCAATTCTGAGGTGGAATTACCAAAAACTCCCATCATTTGTAAACCATCAGAAGCTGCTATTGAAAGGGCTCTCAAAATTGCTGGCCTCAACCCTCAGAGAACTGTAAGAAAGCAAAACTTTTATCTGAGTTTACCTTACACAATTCACACCCCCTTTTGAACATTTTGTGTTGATATAATTAAATTCAACTCAACCCGCCACTTTAAGCTCTTGAGTCAATTGATGATTTAACATGATGCAAGATGCCAAAAGGAATAGAGCTTCAGTTGCATTATATAGATCCGATAACAAAGAGCTTACTGGTTCAAATCTTCCTACTCTCGATTGTTATTGAATTAAGAAAAAGAACATGATTCAACATGGTATTAGAGTAGGAGAGGGAGAATGATGGTTGATATAATTAAATTTAACTCAGCCCATCAGCTAAACTTCTGGATTGATCGGAGATTTAACGTGATTCAACACTTTTTAACTTCTTTTTTTGTCTAAACTTGTTTCTTTTGGTCTTTTCAGCTGTTCTTTGAAGACAGTGTTCGAAACATACAAGCCGGGAAGCGCGTCGGGCTCGACACAGTCCTGGTAAGGCATTTCAAAACCATGTAGAGGAAAACAAATTAAGGCCAGTTTGTGGTGAAGATTTGAGACATTAAATTGTTGGCTAATATATGTTCATCTTTGTGTTTTGTAGATTGGCACTTCACAGAGAGTTAAAGGAGCTGATTATGCATTGGAAAGCATCCACAATCTTAGGGAAGGAATAGCAGAGCTTTGGAATGTTGAAGTCAAATCAGAAATGGGATATGCTGGAAAGGTTGCAGTTGAAACATCAGTCACAGCTTAGAATTATAACACCCTTCTTATGTTAATGTTCCTCAAATCCTCCCCAAAAGAAAATAAAAAATAGAGAGGAAAAAAAAAAGAAATCTGTTTTGGGGAAAATGTTTAACTCCCAGTTTCAGTGGGCAGATGTGTTGTAAATAAGCATTTTGATTATGAGGGTTATGTTCATAAGTGTAATCTGTCTTAAATATTAATAAAAATTTATTACAAATTTTTATCTTGAAATTTTAGTTTGTGTTATTCCTTAAATTTAAGAGTTTTTTTTTTTTGCTTTTTTTTTTAGGTTCAATAGATCACTTAAATTTATAATTTTGTGCAAGTCAGTTATTGGCCCATCTAACCTTTTTCTTAAAATCTATTTGAGATTATAATTATATTACACACAAAATTCAGCTTTTAAAGTAATAAAATCAATTAACTGAATTTAAAAAAAAAAAACTTAAAAAGAAATGTGAAATAGCGTGGATATTCATCTCAAAATTAATTGGTAATGAAAGGAGTAGCTCACCTACCTTATAAATACTAAGAATTTTCAATAAATGAAATTAAGGGGTTCAAAAAGTTATAAGAATTGAGATCTCTATCAACCAGAAGATCACTCAACCAGGTGAACTAAAATCACATAAAAAATTGCTAAAACAATTCAACTCAAAAGTGTATTAAAAATTTAAGAATCTAATAAAAAACAATTGAAGTCCATGAATCTTTTTGACACTTATAATTCAAGCTCTTCACTATATGAATGAAAACCCACTGAAAATGCTGCCACTTAAATTAGAAAAATGAAACACCAAAGTTTCATACCCCACTAGCTGCTAGAGGATGAGTTGGGTTAAGTTGTGTTGAGTTGGGATGAGAAGAGAAGATAAGTGAAATAAGTTTATGTTTGGGGGAAGAAAAAAAAAAGATAAAATTATATTTGATGTGATGGAAAGAGAATGATTGGAGTTTTTATTTAAATATAAAAATGGATATTTAATAGTTTTTTAATAATAAAGTTAGGTTGAATGTGATGGAGGGTGAATTGTTGAAGTTTTTATTTAAATAAAAAATTAAATATTGAATAGTTTTTTAATATTTTAATATTTAAATAAAAACGTGGGACCCACCTATGGAATTGGGTAAAAGTTAGATGGACTTACGGGAAAACATGAAATAGAAGTCAAGCCAAGCCAACTCTTCCATTTGTCCATGGGGCAAACATGCCGTAAGTTTCCATCCATACAAATTCATTGCCATCATGCTTTGCCTGGATGTAGCTCACATGTACCTTGTTATATGACAGCTTGATGTATCCTCTCTTCACACCATAATCACATAAAATATACATAAGAAAACAAAAAGATTCTTAAATTGTCATGCCACACATTATTTATAAGCCTAAAATTCATCCCTTTTTTGGATAAACATTCAAATGTTCATCTAAAAATTAATTTGATAGTTGATCTAGCAAATTCATTTAGCGTGATCAACAAATATTCATTTTTTTATTGAGTGACTCGATTTAATTAGATGAAATATTATGCTATGATTTAGATAATTGTAGAATCTTCACACTGTTATCAAATAATTATATATTTTAATTATAAATTGGGGGTAAATATATTAAAATGGTTGATGACGTGTTAGTTTTATAGTTGGCGGTTATTCAATTTAATATTATAATCACGAAATTGATCATAAAAATTGATATTTAACCCTTATTGATTTATGATTCTCTCGACATGATTTGAAGTTAAAATTATCTATCTTGAATTTATTAGAAACCATCAAATATGTTCAAGTGCTGCATTGTACTAAAAAAGAGAAAGATAGAAGTGACCAAAAATGAAAAGTTCTGAAGGATGGAATGATTATAGATATTGATCAAGTTCAATGAAGGGATTTCTAGAATTGTTTTTTTTTTTTTTTGTTCTTGAAAGAGACTTCTAGAATTGGTTACACAGAAGGGGAAAGTATATTTTTAAAGAATGTTTGTCCAAAATGGCTGAAATGAACGAGAAGAGTCCATTACCAATTGCATTAAAGAAAGAAACTAAGTTTGGTCGACAGAGCATAGTGCTACCGCCATTTTATACGACTTAGTAATCATAAAATTATAGGTTCGAATTTTCCTCTTTAATATTGTTAAAAAAAAAAAAAAAAAAAAATCAAGTTTGAACATTTGGGCTTTTATGCTAAATAAAAAACAAATTTTTTGAAACTACATTTTTTTGTTATTTAATCTTAATTTAAATTTTATAAATATAGGTAAGATGTAAATATCCAAGTAAAAAAAAAAGTAAAATAATTATTGTAAATTTAAATTTTCAAATATCAAAAACCAAAAACCAAAAACTAAAAATCAAAATAATTATAAAGGGGGACTTTAGTTACTAAATTTCGTAGAATTGATCATAAGAACTCTGCTAATTTTGGTTTTTTCATACTTCATTAATACTGTATTAAATACAAATTTTCAATGTTGACAAAAACAATACTTCCACCGACATGGGTGACAATAATTAATAAAACATAAATTTGAATCTTTCATCCCAATTATTTTTTAAAATGATTGGGCCATAAAAACGAACTATGGGTTGAGCTTAATATGATCCATCTTCTTTGTAATCGAAACGTTTGAATGAATGGTTTTGAAATAGTTTTTTTTGGGTTGTGAAATATCTACATCTAGAAAACTAATTAAGTAAGTAACTGTTTTTTTTTTTTTGTTAGAATTAAAGTTTGTGTCTACTCTTCTATTTTGAAATTAAAATTAATAATTATTGAAAATATACTTTACATTTTTAATCTTATTCTTATTTACACTAATTATTAAAATGAATAACATACTCTAACAACTAACAAACTCTTTCCTAAAAAAATTAAAAAAAAAAAAAACTAACAAACTCTAAGATTTTGTAACCATTTTAAATTAAAATATTTTTATATAAAAAAAAAAAACTAGATTTTTAATTTTGAAATTTGATTTTTTTTTTTTTTTTGTTGAAACATTAATGGAAAATTTAAATATTGAATAACGACGAAAATTTTGAATTTAATAAGTTTTTTTATTAGAATAGTACGCAAACAGATTGTAGTCACAACTATATGTTAGTGTACTTAACCGTACTTGTGTATGAATATAAAGACCTAAATTTGTAATTAAACTAGTACACACCTTTACGCGTTATGCTTCGTGATTTCTGTGATAAAAAAACACACAATTTATCAATTTTTTAATGGAATAGTACGCAATCAGATTGTATACGTAGCTATACGTTATAGTGCTTAACCGTAATTACGTATGAATAGAACGACTATATTTGTAATTAAACTAGTACACACCTTATGCGCTTTGCTTCTTGAGATCTAAAAGTGGAAAACAAAATTCATAGGTATCTGTTGACCAATCAAAATTCAATTAAATTGTGTTTTAAAAAATTAAAAGAATGTTGTATTTTAGAGAATTTTAAATTGAACATATAATACATAAAATCTCATCGAAATTTTGATCAATCAAATTTTAATTGAATTATGTTTTCAAAAAATAAAAAGACTTCGGAGATAACATCTTTGAATTATATTTTAAAATCAAATTACTCTACTACATAGGCAAAAGTCAATTTAATTTCTCAAACTCAGGTTAATAAGTCGTTGCGACACCAATAGCAAACTCGCTAAGCACTTCAAAAACACCAAACGTCAAATGCAATTTTAAATCTAATTTGTTGAAACTAAAAAAAAAAAAAAAATGAAGGGTGTATCATTAAATCTCAACAAATTTGATTTTTTTTTTTTTTTTTAAAAAAAACTTCTCATTCTACGCTCACTGTGCATTCCATCAAATTCGTGCATTCCATCGAATTCGTATACGTCTATCACTTCTCATTGTGCATTCCATCAAATTCGTATACGTCTATCACTTCTCCCAAATATGTGTCTCCCCCCAAAACCTCGTGTACGGACATTAATACGTTTATAAAGTTGTGGTTTTAAACACTTCTCCCAAGTGAAATCCACGTTCATGTTCTTGATCGTGGTTGTCGCTAGTGAAAATGGTTGTGTCTCCAATTTTATTATTATACTTTTTAACGTATTCTGTAAACTTAGGATTAAAAATCTTAAAAATGATTTGTACTTAGCCGATCTATGTATTCTCCTCCCTAGAAGGAAGGTGTATCCCTAAAATGAAGGAATGAAAGTTTTTTTTTAAAAAAAAAACTATTAAAAAAAGGGGTTTTTGGAGGAATAGACCAAATTGATAAAATATTTATCACACTAGACAAATTTTAAAAAATTTAGCAACCATAGTCAAATATACGTATAAAGTAATACTCTTTATACTGAATAACTTATACATAATATAATATGATGAGTATTATTTATACGGTATATTTGACTATGGATGCAAGTTTTTTCAAATTTACCTAAATCTGTAATTATTTTGTAAAATTGGACTATCTAGTACAATTTCCCTAAAAAGAAAAAAATATTATGGTAGAGTTATAATGGGAATGAATATTATTTCTCCCTCCCTACAATTAGGAATTAAACATTTAATTAAACTCAATAATAAAGTAGATATTTAATTAAATAATTTCTAAATTTTAGACGTTTAATATGATTTTCTTTTATTTTTTCCTTCATGAAACACGGTTTTAAAAGAATTTACTCCTTTTTCTTATATTTTTTAGGGAGTTTTACATGAATAGCAAAAAAATCAAAAAACAAATACCACCAGTAACACTTTTTTGAAAATAATTCCTATATAGCAGAAAAATAGGGACTTAACCTGCCTTCGAGACAGAGTGATGGTGCCCCCCCCTCATGAGCAGCCAGCACTAGAGAATGATAGATATTATCAATATAGACAAATAGAATCTATTGAAGTGATCAAAATTGATAGACTTTCATCACTAGTGAATGATGGATTCTATCGAAGTGATAAAAAATGGTATAATAGAATTTTTTTAAAAAAAAATAAGCAGAATTTACTATAAACAATAATTTTTAAAAAAATTGATTTAATTATAAATTGGGGTCAAAAAGTTGATAGAAGTCAAGGGTACTTTGTCTTTACTGGTTCGGATCGGGAGAGCAACAAAGCAGCTCGACCAAGAGGAGAAGGTTCAGGATTTCATTCGACGGCGAACAAGGGGTAGTTCAATACAATAGTTGAAGTAGTTGCCTATTCATCTACTGCTCCGACCGAGCAGTAGTTCCCCACGGCTGACAAATAGGAATTTAGGCCGTAAGATTTTGTTACCTTTCACAAGAAAGAAACAGCTCTTTCAGGAGTTTACGAGGTGAAAAAGAAGAAGAAAGAAAGAGCTCTTTCAGGAGTTTACTCGGGGTTGATTCATCGAATCGTCAGACAGAGCAAAGAAGGGGCAAAGCCGCTTGACCTTGTTAACCTTCTCTATTACGAGGTTCAGAAAGAAGCTCAGCCTATTTCTCATATCTAACTAGAGACCGGACCCACATCGTGGGCTACCTACGTATCTCTTAAGAAAGAATCTTTGTATGAGAGAATCAGGTCGTCGTAGTTCATTAACAATCAATTTTGTACTATTTAGAATGTCGAGTACTGTCCCTCCTCTAGGTAATGAATTCAATCTAACTAAACTAAAGGTGCGGAGAGATCCGGCTCGGCTCCTGACGAGGCCCGGAAGAGCGGGATTAGCGGTGGACGCACTGCGACCATTTCTCTTTCTATTATAAAGTGAGGTATACAGTGTAAATTCCTAATTTTTTACTTAAATAGTTAGGATGTCCATGTTTGATTTTTATATCATTAATAATCACTTAGTAGCGAATTAAACACGCGAAGATAATTATTGTGATGATTTGGTAGTGGAAATATTCTAACCTAAAAACCAATGAGCCAATGAACCTTTACACTAATACTAATAATATTAATAAAACAACCTTAATCCTAATTTAATCAACATGTAACAATTATCTATGTTTTTTTTTTTTTTGTCTAATTAGTCATTGCGGTGTGTATCTTTTATGTAGAAGATTATCGATGAACAACCACTCTTCTAAAATTTCTTTTGTTGCTTTTCTCGTGGTAAACAATGACTCATAATTATCCATCAAAATTTTCATCAAGCTACAAGTCAAATTTATCACTCAATTACAATTAACACTAATTAATTAATCTAGTAATTAATAACTCCAACTTACTATTACTACTATTGTAATAAATTTTTAAATGATTAGTTAACTACTTCAAACATTGCTAATGCCAATTTTCAGATGAGTAGTTAATTACTTTTACGGTTAATAACCCTTCTATCTTACTCTATTTCACTATTCTATATTAAATCCAAACACACCCTTAGGGGCTTTTTGTTTGGCGTAGTTAAGTAGGGTTTAATTTTAAGATTTATCAACTTTTTTTCGAAAACTTACATCCAAACTAGTTTTTATTAAGTACTCTTTATTTTTACTTTTAAAAATAAGTCTTATTTTTAATAATTCATTTATAACTACTCATTTTTAATTATTTTATTTTTAATTACCCATTTTAAATTTATATCCTAACAATGTTTTGACTCTAATTTCTCTACACAAAAACTGTACCCAAACGAATTTTCGGTCGTAACAACTTTTCAAAATATTTCATTAAGTTAAATTGTACTTAAATATGTCAAACAAACACGACGTTAAAGCCCTGATACCAGAAGCCCAGTCTTGGATCCAGTCCCTTTCCAGTTTCCATTTCAACTAGTTTAGATGATCTCATTTATGAAACAACCATATTTGACTTTATTTATTTTATGGTTAATCATTGACTTTGATTCTTCTCCATAAGAGTAGGCCAACTAATTCATTTGAAGATTCTGATCTTTGAATCTTTTCTTACAATGGAGTTCGTAGCTCAACTGCAACCATGGCCGTTGACCTTTGACTCGGTAACCAAATATATTCTTAATTTTTTGTTTCTTCTTTTGTTGTTCATTGAGTTCATCCTATGAGCCTCAATGGCGAAACATGATCCTTCAGATATTCAAATCAGGGTTAATTCCAGGGGAGCCGATTCCGAGATACAATTGCGGGGTTCGATCGCTAATACGGAAATCAAGCGATTCAAGAAATGGTTCTCTTGGTTGATTCCATCATTTGTTGTAGCCAATATTGTTATGTTTGTCATCACCATGTATGTTAATAATTGCCCCAAGAACTCTGTTTCTTGTATTGCTCGCTTCTTGGGTAGATTCTCTTTCCAGCCCTTTAAACAGAATCCTCTGCTTGGGCCTTCATCTTCCGCGTAAGTTCTCTTTTTCTTTGTCGGGTTGTGTGTACACGAGGTGATGACTCGCGCTTACTATGAATTCCTCCTTGATCACGATGAAATTACAAAGACTATCTGGGTCTGTTGGCCAAAGATATAGATTGTGTGCGGTTAAGAATATTTAAGAGTATCACATTCCTGTTATTGCCTCAAACTTCCTTGGCTTGGCTGCGGAGAGATTCCTCCGCATAGTTAGTTAGGAGGTTTCGTTTGATAATGGAATTAACTAGACAAATCGCTACACCAACTAAGAAAGATCACGCACCACCACTCGTAGAATATATATTTTTTTTCTTTGGGAATCGAGATTATGTCAAAGATTATCCGGGTCTTTTCGCTAAGGCTATAGATTTGTTGAAGACATTAGTGCAAACATACGTGCGGCTTAGAACATCTAAGGGCATCACGTATATGTTATTGCCTCAAACTTTCTTGGCCGGGCGGTGGAGGGATTCCTCCGCATAGTTAGTTACGAGGTTTCGTTTGATAACGGAATTTGATGTTATGTTTCAGGTTACAGAGTGTGGGTGCACTAGAAGTAAATAAAGTGGTTCATGGACACCAACTGTGGCGGCTCGTTACCTGCAATTGGTTACACGCTGGTGTTTTTCATTTATTGGCGAATATGCTAAGCCTCTTGATTATTGGAATTCGTCTTGAGCAGGAATTCGGATTTAGTATGTATCTTTCATCATTCTTTTTTTATTTCTTCTGTTTATTGATGTTGTTACAAAAACTATTTTTAGAAGACAAATGTCGGAATCTACTATGTTTGGTTGTCAAAAGACATGTAGGAAGTTCATTCTTAAGTGACCACGGTAGATTGAATTCATTCTTCTCAAACCACTTTATAAGCTCTTATTTGACTACCTAAGGATTGGGTCGATCATAAAATACTTAGACATTATGAGTTTATTCATAGAGTAGTTAGAGGTTTTGAGTTCAATCGTAATATACTTAAATGTTATAGATTCAATCATAAAGTAATTAGAAGTTTTGAGTTTAATACATGGTCACCACCAGCTTAGATCTAATTTCCTACAAATTTCTCTGACAACCAAGCATAGCAGTATCAGACGGTTATCCTATAAAAATGAAAGAGTTTATGTTGTTTCTTTTACTTGGACACAATTTGTTTTATGTCATAAACATTGGATTCATTGGACTTGTTGATGTCTTTTACAGTAAGGATTGGCTTGCTCTATGTTATATCTGGCTTTGGTGGGAGCTTATTGTCTAGTCTATTCATCCAGTCAAACATCTCTGTTGGGGCTTCTGGTGCGCTGTTTGGGTTACTAGGAGGAATGCTTTCTGAACTCATCACAAACTGGACTATATATTCTAATAAGGTACTCGCATGTTGAATTATGTTAAACCATCGATCAACCCAAAAGATGAATTAATCCTGAAACTTAGCTCGACAGGTTGCCGCTCTCATTACGCTCTTGGTCATTATAGCGATCAATTTGGCCGTGGGGATTCTTCCCCATGTTGACAATTTTGCTCATATTGGAGGATTTGTTTCTGGATTTCTTTTGGGGTTTGTGTTTCTTATTCGCCCGCAGTTCGGATGGGTTAGCCGACGATACACTTCTCGAACTAACTCTTCCGTGCCTGTTCGACATAAATTCAAGGTTTATCAATGCATACTGTGGATCGTTTCCCTTTTACTTTTGATTGCAGGGTAAGCAAACTCACTGTATGTTTCTGCAAACTTGGTGTCCAAATATGTTCATGAAGTCTTGTTTTATAGGTGTGACTCAATTGGTTATGACTTGCACCTTCACCTAAACTGTCAAAAGTTATTTGAATGGTTAAGATTGTGAGGCTGTTAACGTGGGATCATTAACATGTCTTTGGAGACCCTCTTTAGTTATACTGTTTTTGAGTCGGGTCTTAACCGAATATATATTTGTGCTTCATCAATTTTGATATCATATCAGATAATTGTAAGATTTCATTTCAAAATTAAAATGAGAATGAAAGGAATAATTCATGTATCTTATAGTATAAGGTCATGAAGTAGTTTTGAAACTGATATAATATGGTATTTTTCAGGTTTACAGTTTGCCTGGTGTTACTTGTTCGAGGATTTGATGCAAATCGACATTGTTCTTGGTGTCATTATTTGTCTTGTATTCCTACTTCCAAATGGAGTTGTAGTTCAGAACCTACATTTTGCTTGGTAGTAACCTTTCCTTCCGCATTCTTCATTTTCTAGCCAAGTTTTAATAGAGTTAAAACAAAAAAATTCAAAATATATATTTTTTTTTATTGTTTAAGTTTGGTTGGGAATTCAAAAAAAATTTAAAAGGTGAAAAAAACCATGAGTAAATAAATTAGTGATTGTAACAAAGCGAGTTTAGCTTTAACAAACCAAAATCATCATTATTTAAAATCTCTCCTCCTAAATGAAAACTTGGACCCTACTGTTCATGATTCATTTTTCTTGCTTTTTGTAAATGTATTTATTTTTTTCATCTTGAAAGATTTGAATTATTTGTCAAAAATAAAATGAATGTTAAAGAGGTTTAAGGTGTTGAGGATTCATTGAAAAAATATGGAAACTTTACATTTTTAATTAATTATATGAATGAGTTCTTTTCATCGATGGTATTTAACTGGTTTACAACCAAACAATGAAACCGTTGCGCTACTGACATATTCAGTTTCACTATTAATTAGCTAATTTGTACCAAATTTGTACTTTTGGTTTTCAGTCACAGCAAGTTGGGAACCAGTTGAACTTAACGTGCTCGAGCAACGGTAGATCCGGAATCTATATTCTCCCAAATGCTACAAATTCTGAAATACAAAGTCTGTGTTCTGGGTTCTGTAACTGATTGAAAGCTAAGCTAAACTAAACTCTAGATCTCTTGAGAAATACAACGTTTGTGTTCTTTTTTGTATAGTTTGTACATTTTTTCCCTGAAACTCTCAGCAAAATTATCATTAAAGTCATATTTTTTTTTACCAAGTTTGCGAATGTATTAAATAACGTGAAGTTTCATTTCGAAGTCAATTATAATAAACGGAATAATCAAAATGTTGTAAGTCATTTCCATCTTTTATTTTTATCAATCTACACCCCAAACTTGAATATATCCCCATAATGATGAGCTATATCGAAGGAACACTCCTAAAAAACACCGAACTACTTTAAGTACATAAATTAAATTTATAACCTTTTTAATTATTTTTGTTAGTTCAAATTGGGGGACCATAAATCCTACACATATACTCAAATAAATGAGTCAAATATCAATTCTTGAAATCGAACTTATAATTATGGTGTTGAAATAAATTAACACCAAATAATGAAATCAATGCATTATTGGGTTTGGCTCGCCTAGCCTAAGCTAGGTTGGTCGAACCAACTCCTCTTGGGTTTGGCTCGCCTAGCCAAAGCTCAGCTTAGGGCCCATGGTCAGCCCCCAAAAGGGGGTCGAGCCATTATTTAGCCGACCCAAGTTTTGAGGTCGACTAGAGTTTAACGAATCTATGTTGGTTATCTCACTCCTGATCCATTTTGAGTAAGGGGTCTTCCACCTCAACATATGTAGTTTTATGCTACATATAAATCCTTCCTAATTCGTAATTATATCTTGAAGTTTCTTTTGCCAAAAGGTAGGAGGAAGGAACGACAAACGTGATCTAGGAAATAAACATATTCAACATTAACAACCCCTACACTCCTTTTCTCAAAAAAAATAAAATAAAAATTATACACTACTAAACAGGGTTGAATTTAAAATAATAAAATAATAATTCAAAAAAAAAAAAAAAAAATCTACTAGTCCAATTATTTTGAGTACAATAATTTCATTTTATAAATATCTTTATAAGACAAAATATGCAAGTTTGTTATTTCATTCATTAAATTTTATAAGACAGAATATGCAAGTTTGTTATTCAATTTTATAAATATTATTTTAAAATTTATACTTATTATTATTTTGAGTACAATAATTAGAAATTCTAACTTTAGACTTTGTAACAAATATATGTTTATTTGACTAGTTAAGTTATACTCTGATAAATGTATAGTCATGCCTTTTCTTATAGAGTTTGATGTAATTTTCATATAAATATAAAAAAATTCCAAGGAAAAACAAAACAAATGTAGTTCATATGTGAAAAGAGTTAAGACAATGGTCTGAACAAAGGACCACCTGAGTAAAAAAAAAATAAAGTGGTGCATAGGAAAAATGAAAGTAAACATGGCTTGGTTTACCTCAATCATTTGAAATTGGGGTAACCTGAATTAACTAATCATGCATTCATGTTTAAATTTTAAACAAATGATGCTTAAACTGTGTAACTAATCATGTATCAGATAAAATTCCAATACATAACCTGTGCTCCTTTTGAATCGAATCCTTTTTTTTTTTTACCGAATACCCATGTGAATCGGATGGACACTAATACCGTATTAGATAGTGTGAAATTCTATCTAAAACTAATTGGTGTTGGGAGAGGTAACCCACCTACCATATAAATAGAGGTCTTTTTCACCTACACAATGTGAGACCCTCACCATAAATTTGGAGTATGTAAGGTATGATATTTTGGAGGTCACAAATACCCACGAGGAAACTTAATTATAAAATTCTTGTTGTCTCATGGATCTTGACTTAAAATGAGTGTGCACAAGTGCCCAACTCCAATTCCTCATTTATCAAAGGAAAGAAAAATTGTTTATGTATTATCTATAATATGGTAACTCAACATTTAGGAAGGTCAAAGAGTTTGAATTTAAGGATTTAATAGGTGTAATTTC
>JBBMEF010000018.1:14928014-14939815 GCA_037832685.1 Sicyos baderoa | reverse complement strand
TTAAATAATCCTATTTTTGTAGAATTAACCCTTTTTACTCAGAAAACTATAAGTAAAGGATATTCGCAGAAATGTCTAGTTTGAGCGAACTTTAACGTATTTTCCTATGTATTTTACTAAGTAATTATTTTATTCGCAGTCATAAATCCACTCGCATCCGCGAGTTATCACCCACCCATACACTTATTTTTAATGCATACATTATTAGAGGTAAAATTATAAGTGGAGTGTGGTCTTCTATTTTTTTTAGTTAATTCATATTTTAGATGGAAAATCGAATTCTAGACCTCTCGATCAAGGTACATAAAAAAACTATTAAATCAAGCTTAATTTGACCTTTTTTTTTAATAACAAATTGACTATTTTTTTTTAATTTCTAATTAGTCATTGAACAATATTGCATAACATTAGCATAAGTATGAAATATTGTGTGTGACAACTTTCTCACATATTTGTATATATTACATAGCATTGCTTATATATCATGAGAAAATTAATGTGGGGGTAGGACTTATATGTGGGGAGGCATCACTTTCAAGTTTTATATTGTTGGAAATAAACCTTATTTTAATAGGATCAATTATTCTCCTCTTGTATTCCTAATGAAAATCAGCAAACATAAATATGGTAAAAATATAAAGCACAACATACAATGATTTAAACGTGGAAAAACCTCATGAAGGCGAGAAGTAAAAAAAACAACGGACCGAAGTCAAGTCTCCATTATAATCAATGATGAGCAACAACGAGTTCTCCCTAGTCAGAACTAGAGGTATACAACATCAATTAACTCAAGATAAACTATCTCGAAAACAAACGAAACTAAACCAAAGAGAAAATATCTCACAAATTATGGAACCAAATCGCCACTAGAATTTGGATGTAGAAACCTTCAAATCTGATCTCCATCGTTCAGATTGAAGACCTTTGTGTTACAAACAAGCTATCTCAGCTTGATACGACGTTTGGTTACCTCGATTTTTTCTTTCTATTATTATTTTCTCTCTAATTGTTGTCACTGTACTTCTTGGTTGCTCACGGTAAATTCGAAGTGAAACATTTTATTTTAAATATTACAACCGTAATGGGCTTTTAGTTGGGCCTTCACAAGTAAATGAAACCCAACAAATCTCTCCCAATTTACTGAGTGGAGGAATTTGCCATTCCAGCAGTGGAATGACAAAACTCAAGTATATCTGATCCATTAAGACTTGAATGTATCTTCTCTAACTCAAACATGTCATCATTCAACGCATCTCTCATCCAGTGATACCTCACATCTATATGTTTATTTTTTGAATGAAATGTAGAGTTCTTATCAAGATGAATAACACTCTGGTTATCACAAAATATCATATACCATTAATGCTTGAAGCCAAGCTCTTGTATAAACTGTTTCATTCACAACATCTCTTTGCACGCTTATGCTGCTGTTATATATTATGTTTTAGTAGTAGAAAGTGCAATGCACTTATGTAGTCTTGACTGCCAAGACACTGCACCACCTACATACGTCATCAAATCACTCGAAGTAGACCGTCGATTATTTAAATCTCCTACCATATCTAAATCAGTATAGCCTATAATCAATGACTTTCCACTTCCAAATGTGAACTTCAAATTGAAAATGCCTTCAAATATCGCACTTGACTGCCTCCCAATATTGTTTTTCTGGATTGGACATAAATCGACTAACAATACCAAAAACATGAGCTATATTAGGTCTAGTACTCACCATGACATACATCAAATTTCAACTGGTGAAGCATATATGACTTTTCTCATTTCTTCATTCTCTTTATCATTAGAAGGACTGTTTGCTGCCCAATTTGAAATGGCTGGAGAGAAGGGAACTAACCATTTTAGCTTTATCCATGTTGAATCTTTCAAGTACATTCTTAATATATTGCTCATGTGACATATATAAATTCTTGGATGCTATGTCTCGAACTATTCAAATTTCAAGAATCTTATTGACCGCGCATCACGATATGGTATATTGGTAAGTGATTAGATTGTAGAAAGATAAGATTTTATTGATTAAAATTTCTCGATTCGTAATCACAACATTACGCAAGTATACGTAGTCGAGACTGTAGTAAGTGATAAGTATTTATATTATATTGATCCCACATAGATTGATGTCTAGATTTACATTTTACAAAATAGAGTCAAAAGAAACAAAAGAAAATATTTTAGTTTTGAAAATAGTTTGATATTGGTGTTTAACTACAGAAAATAAATACATAAATTAAACGTGCAATGCAATGAGTAAAAATTCACTAAACAATCCTAGAAGTTGTTAGGCGCGAGGCTAGCTAACACAACTCTTGCTTCCTATACGATTGAATGCTTTCGCATGTCAATGGTTTGTGAAGAACGTGCTTCCGCAACGAAACTTCATCTGAGATCTAGGCAGTGCAAGTAATAGTGAGGTTATTCCTAACTCCCTAAACGACAAACAGCAGTTCGTACAACCTATCATAGCATACTGGGTCTACATACACATCTTCCTTCCGGAATATTGCAAGGCTCGTGTGTGGCTAGCAAGACGAAGCATGAGTTTAAATAAAGCACAGCAGTGTAAGTGTAATTAGCATTCGAACCTAACATGCAGCTATTCATGTAAGAAAATTAAATACTCCTATAACGCAATCATAGTTTCAAAACAAGGTAGAAGTTAAACCAGCCGATTTTATTCAACCATGATTGTTTATGTATAACTACTCCTAAGAAAACAATAAAAGTTAGAATTGATGCGAATGTAAAGTGCACAGTCTCCTTGTCATCAGCTTTCGCAACACAACCGGTGCTTCCTCCTGATCAACTCACCCGACTTCGACCTTCTTCTGGATATTTATAGTGTGAAAGTTACTTGGTCGGCAAGTCGGATCGAGCGAGAAAATTGTCATAAATGTAATCTTGTGATTTGCTTCCTCTAATTGCTCTAATTGATATCATCATAATGACTAATTTTATTCTCTGGATTGTTTCCTTGTCGAAGTCATTTCTCGAAGGCAACTGCCATGTCAGCAAGTTTATCGTGCGTGCTTGTTGTCATCCGTGCGTTTCAGCTCTATGATTCTCTTTCTCGCATAACCCTGCAAAATACGATCTTTTAGTGCATTTCCCTGTCTGTTTTCGCATAATTGTAAAAATGATGCTAAAATATGTGTGCATGCGGAATTCTATATTTTAAGCTCGTTATTGTTCCTTTCACATTCTTCTTTCCCTAATTTTAATAATAATGCAGACTAATGCAGCCTAATTTATGCTCTACTTAAGAGCTATCACTTATTTACTGGCCCCAAATCCTTCACGATAAAGGATTTGGTCAATTATTTCTTAAACGTTTGTATTCTAGATACATTTGTGCCAACAATCAAACTGTCATCAACATAAAGCAATAATATCACAAAATCATCATCAAAATTTTTTTAAACAAAAACATAATGATAAGAAGTAGTCTTTTTATAGCCTTGCTCCCCCATAACTGACTCAAACTTTTTATACCATTGCCACAGCGCCTGTTTCAACCCATAAAGGTTTTTATTCAACTTGGACATAAGTTTCACTTTTCCTTTCTCCTCAAAACCCTCAAGTTGTTCCATGTAAATTTATTAATCCATGTCTCCATGAAGAAATGTAGTTTTAACATCCATCTGCTTTACTTCTAAGTCAAGGCTAGTTGCCAAATCCATGACAACACGAATCGAAGACATCTTAACAACTAAAGCAAACATTTCATCAAAGTCAATACATTTTTTCTGACTCAACCCTCTAACAACTAATATCGCTTTATAAAGCGACCTTGAGGCATTTTCTTCTTGTTTCACTTGATAAACTCACTTATTTTTTAGTATAATTTTCCGTTTAGGAAATTGAACAAGCTCAAAAGTGTAATTCTCATGTAAAGATTTCATCTCATTTTTTATTGCATCAATCCACTCTCTTTTGTGCCCATCTTCTATAGCCTCTTCATAACTCTCAGGTTCTCCTGCACCAGTCAATAACACATATTCATTAGCAAAATATCTTGTTTACGAACGTCGATCTCTGAGTGGAACATCTATAGAAACTTCAAATTCTGACAACTCTTCCTTAATATCAACATCTACCTCAACTTGTTTAAGACCTTTAACCTTATCTGAATTATAAAACTTATCATTCGAAATTTCATTCTCAATATGTGTAGAAGGTTTTTCCAAATGAACTGCATCTTAATCAATCAGATCTTCACTATATTTTTTTTTTACTATGTTTCATTAGTTTTATCAATTTGTTGTAAGGTTCTATCTTCAACAAACACAACATCTCGACTTTTAATAACCAACATTAAAATTTGTTTATTGTATGTAAACAGACATAACGCTACATACGACCCCCCTCACCCTCGAAAATCCTTTGGTCGCTGCATGCATTTAGAAAGAGAAAACAAAAAACAAAGCAAAGCTCACCTGACGCAGCTGCATGTAATATTGTTAATGATGGTGTGTTAGAGTCTGTGTTAAATTCAGGCCATAAAATCAAAGGTAAAAAAATGAGTTGACATTTTGATCTTGAGATACATCGTCAACGCTAATGTTAGGGAGACAATGATCCCACCCTTTTATGGATGTTGCCATGCTCATGAAAAAGTATTTAAAACGACAATCGTCATCAACATCGTGTGTAGTAGTGTAGCTACCCGCCAAAATGCAAATGAGTGATCATATTAAGTACCGTGTGGACTATGAAATTAATATCCGGATTTAATGTGAACCCATGTATGGTTCGCGTATAACTATTCGTATAGCTACACAGAATAATATTTGTGGCAAAATTGAATAAGCTACTACACCTGGATTTATACATGACTATCCTTACTCATACACAACATAATAACTGAATAACAAAAAATTGAGTCGAACATTATGCCTAGATTTTTGTTCAATTAACTTGGCAGCAAAATTTGATACGAAGAAGTGTGACTCTTCAGGCCTACCCATCATGTGTTCAAGGGCTTTCTATTTCCCCTCCATAGCTTTGTAGTAGCTTATATTGACCATGCACGTCTTCTTCGCATACTCAATCACATCCACCAGTACACATACTACCTTACCGCTAGCCCCAACTACAGATTCCACGTATCCAAGCACTATTATGGGGCTAGCTAGCATATGGTCATCTTGAACAACATCAATGGGGCACAGGTGGAAGTTTGTGAACTTCCTAAATACCCAAAGGTTGTTGCCCCTATAAACAAATCCATGAACGTACCAGTTACAAGTCTCGTGGATGCATAGGCATACTGCACTAAATTGTGGCTTACTAGACTTTGGTTCTAAACTGGAAGCTTCTGCTCGGTGCTAACTTACAAAGTGTTTCCTTAAAGTCATCTTTGTTCGGAAACATTGAACCTACTTTCTTTGCACCTGACCCTAACAATGTGTCTATGTTGTATATATTTGTACGCGTCACTGTGATTTCAACTATGATGCAACAGTCGGTATATAGCCTGTTGCCAAAGCTATTGAGCATCCACCGAATATCCCTATGTTTGATTAGATTTATGACCTTGCTTCAGAAAGCCCCCATTTGTAAACGTATAGACTTGAAATTTTGGAACTCTCGTTAAGTTCGAGTCGAGCAACAATGGATGAAAAAAGTTGAGATATTGCGCACCCCACATCAACACACACCGTGTTGTAATTTGAGTATACATTCCCTATATCCCAACGCCCATCGAATGCAATGATAATAAGAGTCGTTTTCATTGACAACAAGCTCTGGATCATGTCAAACTCGAAAAAAAAAAAAAAAAGAAGAAGAAATTCTCACTTGCAAACTGTGAACAAACAGAGAAGAAAATGAAACTGGTCGTGTGTGAGGTGTAACATGAGATTCAAAACAAAGTGGGCGTGTGTGAGGTGTGGCCTGTGAGACAAAAAAAAATCAAAATCAAACTACCCAAGTATTGAATGGATGTGATCAAATATGATGAAATCTAATTGTTATTAAACATGGTTGATTATCCCTAAATTTATGAGATAATTTGTTGAACCAACTTACTAATTTTATTTTTTTTAAAATCATTTTAAAAACAAGTGGAAATTTATTTTCTTCTTGATTTATGGAATAAAGGTCAAACAAGTGTATTTTTTTATTTAAATTGGTTTTTTATTTTAATTTTTTTTTTTACATTAATACAAAAAATAGATAATAGGGTATTATGGGAAGGAATAAATTATCTAACTCCCATAAATTTGAGTTTAGACATCAATTTAAACACACAAAAATTAAACATTCTTAAAATACTTCCTAATTTTAGACTAACAACGTAATTAAATAAACGAGCATTAGTGTATAATACTATAAGAATACTAAATACTACCATTAAAAGTTTACATATAATCTTATTTTACTTTCTATATTGGAGTTAAAAATAATACATTTTATTATGGATGAAAATAGAAATTAGCATGGACAATGGGGATTTTGTAAATCTTTGCATGGCTTGTTGATCTAGAAACCATCCCTAACTAATGTCTATAGATATTCACGGTTAAAAATTAAACTTCAGCAGCTCTTTTATGATTTTATATATATATATATATCCATAAAAGAGAGCGACATTATTGGTGTGAAATAAAAGACGTTCAACCTCTAAACACAGTACACAACAATGACATTGTGTTGAAACCAAACACCCATTTGTAGAAATTTAAGGAAACGTTTAGTGTAGGAGAATGATAATTGTTGTTAGTGGATATATAACCATCATTATCTGTATTTAAAGTATAAATAATGGTTAGAAGATAATTATTATGTCTTTGTAGTGTAGATAATTATTAGATGAGTAATTATTGACATGTATTAACTATTCTTACTGGACAAATTGTTAAACTTTATCAAAAGGTTGGATTGAAACCATAATTATTTGCTTTTAACTAGTGGATCAACTTACCATGGTTTAAAAATCTAGAAAAGGATTAAAAAATTGAGAAATCAAACTAAAATTTGGAAAAAGTAGTTTCCAAAAATTTATTTTTGTTTTTAAAAATTGGTTAGCATCCACCTACTTTCTGTAAGAAACGATAGATATACGTCGTGTCGTAAGAGAGGTGGAACACATGGTAAGAAATTTGAATAAAAATAAACTTAAATTCGAAAAATAAAAAATAAAAAATCAAGTGATTATCAAATAGAGCATACAAAATGATATTTCCAACCAAAAGATATATTAATCGAGTAACATCATGTATCACATAATAATAGAAGCTTATGGCTTCGGATCCCAAAATATTTTTTAAGTGACTTAGAACATAATAAAAGAATCATTCAAGCTCCAATTATTGGTTTCACTTTATCTTCTTTCATTACTCCACAAATATTTATCATTTATATCAATGCTTGATAGAGATTGAACCAAAATATTGATTTTTTTAATTATTTTTTAGAAAACTTTAGACCACAAAATAAGTAAGTGTTCAATTATTGTTGACATTTTAGATAAAATGAAGTATTTACATGGTTGCTATGATCATACAACTTTTTGGAAAAATGATACTTATGTGACCCATCTTCCTAAGAAGTTTTGTGAGGGTTTCTATCATGTGAATTTTGATGATGCAAAATTAAAGGAACTTTTTGTAATTTCGTTTTCATTCTGGCATTGGGATTTTGTTTGTGTTTGATGTAAAATGAAAATGAGATGTAAACTAAGAGAAATTGTAAAAGTGTTTTAATTTTGTATTTAGTGGTTTTTAGGGACTTGCAAAGTTGCATATAACACACATTGAAATAGGTGTTTGAGGGTCAGTGAGAATAATATCTCAACTAGCATAATGTTGCATAGTGAGTATATTTCATACTCCAATTATTATGAGTGTTTAGGATAAGAGGATTAAATCGGGAGATGGAGAATAAATCTCTTAGGGTATGTTTCGGGGTAGGAAAATGAAAATGATTATGGAATAGAGAGAAAATAAAAAAATAAATAATTATGAAAAAAATGATTATTTATATTTAAATAAAGGAAAATAAATAGATAATGCTATCTATTTTAGACATAATTCCTTTTAACTTTTATATATTTTATCTAAAATGTTCATATCAATTAAGTTCTTATCCTTACATATACATGTGATTTTTCCATCATCAATAGCTATTAAAGTGGGATTTTAGTCTAATTTCTAACAAAAATACAAACTTATCTTCAAAAGGGACAATATTATAATAATCTTTTCGGGACAATATTTCCCTAAAAATTCCCTAACTAAACTTGTAATTAAATTCATTTTCGTTTTTCTTTGTACACTCTCTTTTATTTTTTCTTCTGGACAAATTACATAATGAACATTGGAAAACAAAAGGAAATAATTTTTCCACTCATTCAAAAAAAAAAAAAGGCATGAAACAGAGAACCCAAATTTGATAATTGGAGGTTGTTCTAAAAAAAAAAAAAAAAAAAAAGAAACTGATAAATGGAGGTTCCAGCTGGGGTGGGAATCATTGGACAGTAAAGGACCATAAAGGACAAACTGCATTCAGAAAGTACAAGGAAACCAATACTCCACCTTTCCATTTTTTGCTTCTTAATTAATTAATTAATTAACAAATTAAACGTGATTAAACTTCATGATTAATTTTAAACTAATCCCTCTCTTTCCCTTTGCCTATATAAACTCCTTTAACCACCTCTTCTTCCTCCCCCACTTCCTCCATTCTCATTCCCCTCTAAGAAAAAAAAAAAAAAAAAAAAAACCTCTGTTTTTTCTCTCTCTTTCTCTTTCAATCCCCATTTGGTAAGTCTTTATTTCTTGTCTTAATGGGGTTTTAGAGTTTCATGTTTGTTGTAATTTTTGCACCATTTTATGGGTTCTTCAACCTTTTTTGATTAACCACTATTTCTGGCTGTTGGGTTGAATTTTAACTTCAAAACTTGATACTGCTTAGTGATAATGGTGTGTTTTTTTTTGTTTGGAAATTGTTAAAGAATCTTGGTCTGAACTTTTTCTGATGCCATTTTCTGTTGCATTCTTGAACAACCCATCAAAATCTTGCTGTTCTTGATAGGTTTTGTAGTCGAAATGGAATACGAGAATCGATTCAGGCAGAATCAGAGGTCAAAATATGATTGTCTTCTTTTTGGTAACAACTGTCTCTTTTCTTTTGATGATTCTCTTTGTTTTTAGGTTTAGAAATTCATAGTTGTTTTCAAATGTGTCTTAAACTGTAGATTTGGATGACACTTTGTATCCTTTGAGTACTGGCATTGCAGCTTCATGTTTGCAGAATATCAAAGGTGAGATTTCAAAGTTCTTAACCTGAATTTCCCATTGAGTTGAAATCATTAGTTTCTTGATGTTGTTAATGTTCTTTTTTGCAGATTACATGGTTGAGAAATTGGGCATAGAGAAAAACAAAATCCCTGACTTGTGCAATTTACTGTACAAAAACTATGGAACAACTATGGCTGGTCTTAGGGTATGGTTTCTTAAAAAAAAATCTCAGTTTTCAAAATGATTGAATGTTTAAATAAAAAACAACTAATGGGGTTTCTTCTTTTAGGCAATTGGATATGATTTTGATTATGATGAGTACCATGGTTTTGTTCATGGAAGACTTCCTTATGACAACCTTAAACCTGATCCTGTTCTTAGGAGTCTTCTGTTGGGCCTGCCTTATAGGAAAGTTGTAAGTATTTGTTTGTTTGTTTGTTTTTTTCTTTGAATTTTACCTTCTTTTTCTGATTTTGCTTTTTCTCTTTTTGTGTGTGAATAGATCTTTACAAATGCTGACAAGGTCCATGCAGCTAAAGCTCTCAAAAGGCTTGGATTAGAAGACTGTTTTGAAGGAATTATCTGCTTTGAAACCTTGAATCCAACCAACAAAAACTTGGTTTCACTTGATGAAGATGAACTTGAGTTTCTTGGATCCAATCCAACCACTCAATCTGACCCAAAAATCTTTGACATTATTGGCCATTTTCTTCAGCCCAATCCTGGGGTGGAATTACCAAAAACACCCATCATTTGTAAACCATCAGAAGCTGCCATTGAAAGAGCTCTCAAAATTGCAGGCCTCAACCCTCAAAGAACTGTAAGAGAACAGAACCAAACTCATCTCTGTCATTGAAATCATTACCTTCATTATTGTGTCTGAACTTGTTTTTTTTTTTTTTGCTCTTTTCAGCTGTTCTTTGAAGATAGTGTTCGAAACATACAAGCCGGGAAGCGCGTCGGGCTCGACACCGTCTTGGTAAGGGATTTTGAGTTCTTGTAGAGGAAACAAAGATTGATCTGATGAAGATTTGAGATAATTTTTTCCTTATTTTGTATTCATCTTTTTCAGATTGGGACTTCACAGAGAGTTAAAGGAGCTGATTATGCATTGGAAAGCATCCACAATCTAAGGGAAGGAATATCAGAACTTTGGAATGTTGAAATCAAATCAGAAATGGGTTATGCTGGCAAAGTTGCTGTTGAAACATCAGTCACAGCTTAGAACTAGAACACATCAATGTTATGCTATGTTCTTCAAACTCTTCCCAAAAAGAAAAAGAATGAAAAAAAAAAGAAAATTGTCTGTTTTGGGGAAAATGTTTCACTCCCAGTTTCACTGGGCAGATGTGTTGTAAATAAGAAATTTCTTTCGTCCTAAACTACATTGTCTCTTTTTTTCCTTTTTTTTTGTGTTTTAAAGTTTCGTTTTTTTGTTTTTTAAAGTTAAGTCTACACAATTACTACTTAATTTATGGTTATCCTTTGATATATACATTTTATTTATATTTTTAAAAAGCAAATCAAAAATTGAAAACTAAAAAAAAAAAAAAAAGTTTCCAAAATAATTTGGTTTGAAAATTTGATTAGGATTCAAATATTTTTTTTGAAGAAAATATGAAACTCTAGTGAAAATAAATTTAAATTTCAAAAATAAAACCCACTATTTGTCTATTTTTAGAAAAATATTGGAGGAAATATCTAAAAGGAAAAATAATTAAGAGTCATATCTAATTTGTTTTTTTAATGGTGGGAGAGAAATTAATCATCACATATTTACTTTTATCTTATTTCTACATTTTTTTAAATTAAATATATTATTAACTCCACAATTTGAAGGAAAAATGACATGGTCAGAACCCCAAACATATTGCCATTTGGGGTTCTTTCCCAAACTATTTGCAAAAAGGGGTCGTCGCGTCTTTCGGACAGACGCAACGACCCTTTTTTTTTCGCGTCTTTCAGAAAGACGCGACCCCAGGTCAACGGTCAAAACGACGCGAATTTGAAACGGCGTTTGGGTCGCGTCTTTCTGAAAGACGCGACCCCTTCGTTTCCCATCACGCCGCCTGACACTGACACGTGTCAGGCATGCATTTAAAAAAATATATATATTAATGGGTCGCGTCTTTCGAAAAGACGCGACCCACTCTATAAAACCCTCCCTCGCCGCTGAAACGGAACAGAAGCAAAAAAGAGTTTTGGAGTTTTGAGTTTAGAGTTTGGGAGTGTATATTGAAGGTATTGATTTTTTTTTTAAATGTTTTATTTATATATATTGTAGTTGCCAAATTTGTTAATTAATTTATTTTTCATTATTGTATTTCAGGTTATAATTAACTTGTTGATTAGCTATTTTCCATATATTCAAGGTATGTAATCTTTTTTTTTTTTTTTTTTTTAAGTTAATTTACTTTTCATATTGTTATTAGTTGTATTATTTATTGTTAGTTTTGGTTATTTTATGTTAGGTTAGATATTAATGGTTAGTGTATGTTAGGTTAGTTTAGATTAGGTTAGAAATTTATGATTAGGTTA
>JBBMEF010000018.1:14914433-14927914 GCA_037832685.1 Sicyos baderoa | reverse complement strand
CTAATAAAACATACATTCATATTAATAACAACTAATGAAAATTACATTCTAAAACATACATTATAAAATTAACAAACCCTAATCATTTATTTACAAAATCATAAACCCTAATCATAAAACTATACCAATAATATTATATATTATTATAATAATATTATATATACCTTCGATATAGGATGAAAACTGCCTCCAACTGCTTGAAATACACAGAAACACGAAACGGCCGAAAGTTGAATCCAATTTCTTTCAAACTAGGTTTTTAAAGTTCTTTTTTCGGATATTTTGATTTCGGCTGCTGGGAGGCTTTTTATAGAATGGGTGGCGTGGGTGGGAAACACGCCACCAAGAATTTGAAACGTTCGAGTGGGTGGGAAACACGCGACCTAAACGCATGTCCGACACGTGTCAGTGCCAGGCTGGTCGCGTGGTTCCCACCCACGCGACTTGACGCTGCATGGCTGACACGTGTCAGTGTCAGGCTGGCAGCGATAAGTCGCGTCACTTCTCCGTTTGCTTGCCGTTTCATCTTTCTGGTGGCGTGGGTGGGAGAAGCGTGACCTAAAAAAAAAGGTCGTCGCGTGTCTCCCACCCACGCGACGACCCCATTTTGCAAATATTTTGAATCTTTGACCCGTTTTTGCCATTTTTTGGGATTTCTGACCCCAGGTTACAAAAAATTCACCAAATTACCTTAAATATTCATCCATTACATCTTCTTTTTGTCTTGGATAAATAATATATCACTAATCAGATGCTAGCATGTATTAGAGAGAATGGTTATTAAGGGACTGATGTACGTACAAGTATATTTATCGAAACCCAGACAATTATGTTATCAACATATACATACTTTCATATATATAATATATATATATATAAATAAATATTCATTATCAAGTTATTATTAAAGTCACATACTAATAAAGCTGTACATACAAAAACATTCATATACATAATAATGAAAGCATGTCAAATTGCATTTGATTTATAAATTAATAAATAATATTTGGAAAAACAGTTTTGATTTAAAAATCAATAAATAATATTAAAAAAAAAAAAAAAGTAGACTTTTGTAAAATCAATGTATATGCATTTAAAACTAGTTCGTTTTCGACCTCTAACTCAACTCTTTCGCATTGTATAATGTACTTTTTCACTCTTGTATATTCATTTCCACTTATCTTCTCACTAGGTACTTTTTTTCTTTTTTTTATTTGTGTGTTTTATGTTGTAGATACTCACCTTATTGCTAATTAGTCTTGAGGTGGATCTTCATATTCTTTAATACGATGTCAGAATTTCATGTGAGCTATTGGTTCCCCAAATTTCGATCCAACCAAAAAATGCATAAAAATTCTAAAGCAGGTGTGAATCTCATCCAAGTGGGCATTAGCTAGCGAGTAATTGATCCCAAAAATCTAGTCAAAAAAAAGCCAAAATGGGTATTTCGGTCCACAAATACAGATCCAATTCAAGATGGTCTTTCCGATATGTATGTCATCTTAAGGGGCATGTTGGAGATACTCACTTTGTGGTCGTTGTCCCACATTAAAAATGTGGGGATTTTTCAACATGTTTATAAAATATATGAGTTACTCTCCTCATTGCCAATTCATTTTGAGGTGGAACTCATATTTTCTAACATGGTATTAGAGCTCCATGTAAATTATTGGTCCCTAAAATTTTGATCCAACCCAAAAATGCTTAAAAATTCTAAAGTGGGTGTGGACTCCACCCAAGCAGGCATTAGCTAGCAGGTAATTGATTCTTAACTAATCTAACAAAAATAAGCCCAAGCGAGTATTTCGATTCACAAGTACGGATCCAATTCAAGATGGTCTTCCCGATATGTCTGTCATCTTGAGGGGCATGTTGGAGATACTCACTTTGTGACAATTGTCTCACATGGCAAATGTGAGATAGGTTAGTCCCCTCATTACTAATTGGTTTTAAGGTGGAACCTCATGTTATTTAATAACAAGAGAGTATCTCCACTCAATTGGCAATGAGAATATAGAGTTCTACCTCAAAATCAATTGACAATGAAGAGAATAGCTCATATCTTTTATAAAAATGTTGAAGAATCCCCATCTTTTAAATATGGAACAATTGTCACAAAGTAAATATCTCTCACATTTTCATAGCTTTATGTGCAAATTAAAAAATTGTTCTAATATTGAATTGTATAATGAATTTGAGTTTTTCTCAACATTTGTTCTCTTGGGTTGATGTTATTTTCTACGACGTTCACATCATTCTTCTATAATTCTTGTGAAATTTTATTGTTTTTTAATTCCAAATATGAATTATGATTTTTTTTTAGATATGATTAGTTATTATGGGTAAATCTAAAAAAAAAAATTAATTAAATTCATGTCAACCGATCAAATATTATTTTCTGTTCAAAAAATTGGTTCGTTGTAAATTTTAATTTATTTTATTTTTAAATAGAAATTTTAATTCCAGTTTTAGATTTTTGTTCAATTTAATTATTTTTTAAATTCCATTTTTAAACATGAATTTTAAGTCCCTAAAATTTTAATATTTTTCAGGGGTTTTTTCAGAACTAGGTTATATTAAGAAAATATTTACAATAGGCAAAATTTGAAAGAAATTACAAACCTAATTTTTGAAGGAAAAAAATAAAATTTAAATTTAAACTGAATTACATATATACCCTCCACAAACATTAAATACATTAAAAAATTATATTAATTGAAGGAAAAAAAAGGGAAAACTGACACATTAAACATCCCGAATTTTTCGGCCCACAATTTTTTTCCAAAAACTATACACATTCCTTATACGGACGGTTCGTCTTCTGGGCAGAGGAAATCGTATTATGGTATGAATTAGAAAATATAAGCATACAGTATAATTATAGGCTGAACATTATATAAATATGTATTATGGTATTACAAGTTCATCATCTAGTACCTTATTTTACAATATTAAAGTTAAAGTACTATTCGTATTATGGTATTGCTTGGTGTCGTATAGTACCTGATACTGGAGAATATCAATAGGACGTGCCTGTGTACAAGAGAAACAATATTATTAAATAATTTACAGTATAATGTTCGTAATATACAGTATAAATATACAGTCCATTTGGAATCCATGACTTTAGGCCATTTGGTAAGGTATAATTGTTGTACAGTATTTCTTAAATATGAATAAAATATGAATATTTATCAATTACCATTTCCTTTATATACTAGTACAATACTTTATATAAGTTGAATAGTTATCAGTACAGTAATAGCATCATACTGTATATTATATAAGTTGAAAAATTGTACAATATGTCTTAAGGTATTACAATATCAATATCTCGGACCTCAGTTTTTCTCGATGAAGTGAACAGTACTATTAGTTCACAAATACACCGTCTACATTATATGTATGTAGAATAAACTGAACATTCGAATATAATAGGCTAAACGATTCAGCACGCGAAGTATTAGATTATAAACAGTTTTGTCATTGTTCAAAATGATTAAAGTATTGATGTATATATGTTTAATCAAATAAATTGCTAAAGAGAACACACTAATGGTTTGGAACTCTGTTAAAAAAGTGTATAATTCAGTAAGACGAAACAATAGAAAAAACAAATAGGTCTCTATTTAAAAAAATATGGACAAAGACTTCAAAAAATGGCTTGGAAACAAAGTATGACTATGGAAAAAGTATTACAATAGGAAATCATTGAGTGAAAGGATTCCTACACGTTTTCCTATTGTGCCCCTTATTTCCACAACGTCCGCATGTGACATGTTTCTAGCCTCCAAAGTTGATTTAAAACGTTGTTTCTTTGGTCTTCCAACTGGACGCTTTGTAAGAGGAGGGAGTAGCTTTATTTCCTTTACGTGTTGTGGTATATCACATTCTTCTTAGGGTCCAAGAGGATACACAAGGCTAGCATAGGTATTACGTAAGAAGTCTGCAGAATAATACAGTGAAACAAAATCCTTTACTGGTAAATGATACCGTCTCAATGTTGCACAAGCGTGTTCACAAGGGATCCCTAAGTAATCGTACACTTTACATATACAACTCTTAGCAGCCAAATTGACATGGTATTGCTTGGTGTCGTATAGTACATGATACTGGAGTAAATCAATAGGACATTCCCGTGTACAAGATAAATGTATTATAAAAAAGGGTTAACGTTATACAGTATAATGAAATTAAAATATACAGTATTATATACAACAAGGTATTTCTTAGTTGATTTTTGGGTATGAAACTAAAAATTATCCCTCAAAGCAAGAGCACTCAATACGGTTTGAATCTTTTTTTTTACCATGAAAAATGTCATCCACACGAATTTTAAACTCTATTGGTAAACTTCCAACATCTATATTGTTATGAAAACAACTCTCAGGATCACAAATAGTCTCAATTGATGCAGGCGGGATGTGATTGACTTGTAACATAGTGATGCAACGCCTATGATAAACTATGACTGTACAAAAATGTACTCTACCAGTTGATAATACTTTATAAAGCCACTAAACATCATTATCAGCAAGCAGGTCAATTCCCTTGGATAGGTGTACAATATGACCTAAACTAATGAAGGACTTAGGAATAGAAATAGAATCTAGAATACTTAACTTGTCCATTATACGGAACATGAGTGCAGTATAAGACGTATCTGATTCTATTAATACTTCACATACTTGGTAATCAGAATACATATAATGATCGTCTCAAATGTCATTGTGGGCGAAGAGGATGAACGAAGAACCTATAATGATAAAAGATATAATGTATAATTGGTATAAGTGAGATGTACAGTACATAAAGTTAAAAATACGAAGCATTCAGATTGAAACAGTATGCAAAAAGTATGAACACATAAAATACCACGCAAAAAACTAACAGATATAATCGAACATAAGAACATAAAAATGCAAAAATAAGAAACAAAACAAACCAGAACTTATGAATAGTATAAAAACACGAAGAAGAAATTTACCAATATGATGAAGAGACATGACTGTAAAAATGTAGGAGACAAAGAAAAAACTTAGGCAAAGAAGATACATCCTTCGAACTTCCTTGTAATACACGAAGAAAACGATAACCTTCTTTGATTCCAAGATGAACAAACGGTAAATTTTTAGAGTATTGGCCGAAAAAATGGAAGTTAGAAAATGAAAGAAGAGAGAAATCGTTCTTGAGAGAAGAGAAACAAAACAAGGAAGATTGGAAATGAAGCAAATGGAACGAAAAAAAAAAAATAACGTAAAGACATATTTAATACATTCCAAAATTGAAGGAGAATCAAAACGCTTAAGGAAATGTTGACTATACATTAAAGAATGTGGAATATTTAAAAAATAAATAAATAGGGTATTTATTGTAGGAGAGGGCACAATGGTATTTTACTAAAAAACGAAAATCTTAAAAAAAAAAAAAAACAATAGATTTGCAAAATTTCATTAATTTTGCCTACAAGTTTAATTATTTAGTTAGAATGATCTATTTCACACAATTCCCCTATTTTTTATAAGTTCCCTTGGTTTAATTATTTCCCTAATTGACTCATTTGCTGACAAATTTTAAAGTTTCAAACCAATTTTTATTTTTAGTTTCCTTAATTTAATTATTTCCCTAATTGATCATTCTGCTGACAAATTTAAAGTTTCAAATCAATAAAAGCTAAAACGACATTTAAAAGTTTTTTTTAATAAAACTTTATGTTTTGAAAAAAAATTAAATTTAATTCTCATACCTTCAAAAAGAGTTTAGTCTCTTTAGTTTTAAGAAATATAGATTTTAATTCTTATAATTTAATAAAATCTAAAAAATAATTCTTGTCGTTTTTAATGTTAGCGAATTAAATACTTGAAAGTTAGTTATTCATGTCTGAATGATGAAATTATGAATTATGTGATTAATATAACAAAAAAAAAAACTATTTCATCCATCATTGAATAATGAGCTTCTATATATTTAATACGTTAGTAAGTACGTATCATAGGTACAATTTTTTATATTTTAAAAAGTTATAAAAACTAAATTCTAACTTTTTTCAAACCCTTTAAACTAAATTTTGTATATTTTAAACTATTAGGGACTAAACTGTAGTTTTTTTGTAAAGTATGAAGACTAAACTTTAACTTTATTTGCTATATAAACTGAACTTATATTTTAATCGATTATTTTACACTACAATTGATAAATAAAAATATATAAATATTTTGAGAATTTATACTACAATATTTAAAAATGAAGTACTTGTAACTTTTTCAATACTAACTATACAAAATGTCAAATGATTACTGGTTGACACGACACCTAAAACAATTATAATGGAGTGTATCCAGCCATTAAATTATTACAAATGTCCTTTTAGAACTTACAAATTGTTGTAGTGAATATAAATGCTTATAAAGAATGCCATGGGAGAAATTCTACGGTATTGCATTGGATAAAAAGACTAGTAGGATGAAAGGAAAAAAAAATAGAATGTCAAAGCGTGACTCAACGGGACCTCAAAAAAAAGAAAACATAATGATATAAATTAAAGGTGCACAAATGAACCAATAACTCGACGAACCCAAACAACCCAACTCAAAATGTAAATGTTGAGTTGAAGATAAATGGACCCAAAATTTCAGGTCAGTTCCCGAGTTAGCGTGGATTTGGTTCAGTTTAACCTGAATCAAACCGAATATATATTGTATATTACAAATGTAACAAAACAACCATGGTAGCACAGCGGCTCCATACGCGTAGCTTTGTCCAATTGCTAGATTGATCAGCACCATTTTAATATTTGAAATCTTTTACACATAATTATGCTATTTTAATTACACTTTTGCCCTGCTTTTTTCTTTTTTTTATTCAGATTTAAGTATGAAATGTCCGATGATTTAGATAGAGAAGTTGTAATTTACTTTTCTATGTTTTCAATACAAATTTATGCCTAAAAAATTATTGATTCGATATTTTTCTTCTCATAATTTCCTTAAACTAAAAACTACGTTAGTGTACACTAAGCAACCCAATCCAACCCAACTAAAAATATATAGGGATGGGTTGAATTGGGTTGAAAAAATGACGAACCCAAAAATTCGGATTCCCTCAATCCAATCCAACCCATATATAAATATTTGTTCTTTTTGTGATTGGAGTTTATCTCAATACCACAAAAGCACCTTGTATAATCAAAGTATAATCTAATAACAAACTTTGTTTAAATGCCCCCAAATATTACTGAATAAAAAAACGAGGATCCAGAATATTTAGCCTTTGAAGTATTAAAACTGTTGTGGTGAATGTAGACGTTATTCAGGTGCCATTAGAAATGGAGAGATTCCATTTGATTAAAGAAATTAGATAAAGTGATTGTTGGAGCCAATGAAGGATTAAGAACATGGGTTGTCTTAAGTTGGCTTTTGGCTGCTGAAATGGCCCTTTTAAAATGACAACAATTTATCATCATTAACAAGGACTAATTATGGATCCTCTTTTCCTCCTTTTGGGAAAGTATAGCTTCATTCTTCAAGAAATTGCATGCCATTCGGATCCATGTTCCCCAACAAACTTGGCTAACACAAAGAAAACAGAGCCCTCATTGGTGGAGGAGAAAGATTATAAATTATAATACAATACTAATCAACTTGAAAACCCATTTTGGAAATCCACTTCTTTTTTAGTTTTCCCATGACCTTCCCTTTCTGCTATTAACAAAACAAAAAGGATAAACAAACACAGGGTTTGGGAGTGGTTTCTGTAGTTCCATGAGGAAACAGATCTTTATTTAGATTCATTTGGTAACTACAAAACTCTTACCACATAAAAGAAGAGAGGGTTATATATCTTCTTCTTAAGATAAAAACAGAGAAGACAAAATTTTGGTATCGTATAGAATACCTGCGCTGTAGGGATCGAATGACATCGAAAGCCTGACATGTCTATCCCTTGCTGATTCTCCAACTGAAACTTTTAAGACATTGGCTAAAATACAGATCTATCTATTGGGAAAACGAAAAGGAAAAAAAATCTCCCCAGTTGACCTGTTATATTAGGACAGGGGCATTTGGAGCCTTTCCCATCACTTTATTTCAAATTTGAAACAGCTCCCCAGTTGACCTGTTATATTAGGACAGTAATTAGTTGTGACTAAAAGAATGATTATTGAAAACTAAGTCAAAAAAACAGAGTGAAAAAATGCTAATTTTACCTATCCCTTGGTCGTTGGTACTCGAGAAATCTCATTTGATTTGAATATCTAAGAACCAAAAGATACTTGCAGACCTGATTAACACGATTCCATCATCACGTTTACTCATTAATAGGTTTCCATGCAGAGATCGCATATATAATTCGACCTTTCCATCCCAGAAGTATCCATCGACTATCTTCATCAATCAAAAAATCTTTGTGGTAACTTGTCCGCACCTTATCAACTGCTGTCACAAAAATCTCAGGCAGAAAATGAAGTTGCTCAAATCCAGCCCTCATGATCCGGAATTGCCATTGCTTGTATGTTTCTGGTCTTTCCACTCTCTCCCATCCTTCACATGCTATAACATTTAAAGCCTCTCTGCCAAAGATCTCCCTCTCCAACAGCATTCTCTCCCAATCCTCACGAGGTACAACAGTTTCAAGCATATCAAAGATAGCAGAAAAGTGGAACAAAGCCTCTCGAAATCGGGTTACAAAGAAAGGAGCATTGTATGCCCCATTGACAAAGCCACTAATGAACAACTTAGGATTAATTTTGCGTACCAATTTAAGAACACTATTTCTAGCACTCTCTGTGGCAACACTCTCGTCAAACAGATTTTTAGCTCGATACACACAATTAACAACTAGGAACTCATCCTCTTCGATATTGAGCTCTTCGACTGTAATAGTTTCCCATTTTTTTGCTATGGCATTATACTCAAATGGCACATTAAAAGTCTCTGCATAGGCTGCCAAGCGACGGCCTGTTTCCTCTACTCTCTCCGCTGGACGGAAGCCAGGCTGGGGAAACTCTATTCCCGTAATCCGAAGCTTTGGAGGTCCTCCTTCTCTCCATGATAGTCTCTGTATTAAAGTAGGCCACTGAAAACCATACAGAATACCAAAATCTATGACGTGAACCCTAGTTGCGTTTTCAGCTGCAATCATTATAGTCTTGTTTGAAGTAAAATTAGAGATCTTTCTAAATGGGCATGCAGCAAGATACAGGTGGTAGGCTTTCAATAAATCAGCAGCAGGTGTTCTTTTAGTGATTAAACCTTTGTAAATCTGGCTACCAGTACCTGCCAAGCGTGCCTCCAGACCATCAGCAAAACAACTGGCCAGTCTCTGATTTCCATCCCCGAATGGAGAAGCATGCTGCCTGACCTTCTTTAGAAGCTCACTGGCATTCCTATGGTCATCAGCTGCAACGGCTTGAGCACAGCTAATTAGAAGAGTATTCAAATCTACAACCTCCTTTTTCCCGCTTTGCTTCTTCCGACGACCCCTCCCACCACTAATCTCTTTTAGTTGCCCACTCTGCAGCATGCTTTTGATTTTAGCATTTCGTAAGTCCTGTCGTAATGAAGCTAACCGTTCATGCCCCTCCCCTGCACTATGAAGCAACACAATATCAAACATCTCAGATCGCAAGGTTGACTCTGCAAATACAGCTGCTTGCTTACTGCTTCTCTCTTCTTTCAGATCACCATCCTCATCATGGGGATTCTTTCTTACTCGTGACACAAGCGACAAAGTATTCCTCTGATCCTTTCTCTCAGCCTTCACATATATATGGCTCGTTCCCACGTCTGTGCCCTGAGTTTCTGATCTGTTTACCTCGAAATCAAGACACAAGTTGTTTCCACCAGGTAAAAATTTGCTAGCCTCTTCAAACCCTTTATGAAACTGCCAAATAGATTGGCTTCTGTTGTTAGGCTCAGGAACTCGAATTGTATTATTAGAGAAATCCACCCACCCATCAGCCCCACTAATGATACTATTTGAGGAGCTATTAGATGATGGAGAAATGGTATCACCTAAAGTGCTTCTAACTTGAAATTCATCTCCACTCTGAATTTCAAAATGGTTATTGTGACCATTCAGGTAACCACAAAGTTCTTCATTGAAACTATCACTGAACTGATTCACCAGAGATCTATTAGGCTCAGGGGAAGGAGGATACTTTTTACCAAGAACCTCATAAAATGGTTTCTCAGCAGCCTGAAGATCCAAAGAATCCTGAAGCATGCAAGTCTTGTCCTCCATATCTTCTTCCATGAGAATCTGATTTATGAAACTCAAAACAGCATCCGAAAAATCGCAATCTTCCAGATAATCCTCCTCGTGACTCACATCATTAGAAGATGAGGTGACGACACTGGAGCTCGAGGCTATGATACTCGGCGAAGGATTGGGGGGAAGACAATTAAAGTCTTGAAAGTTATGAGTCAAAATGGTATTCTGAAATCTAGACCTTCCAAGAGAGTTATCTTGAGATTGAACCACAAAAGAACCATTGCCTAAGAGAATCCCATTCATGGAACCAGCGTGTAGGCGTGGATCCATTGCAAAACCAGCGATTAATCTAACAGGGGAACTCTCAGAGATTCAACAATCTAAAATTCAAATGTTCAAAATCTACTAGCTCATCAATAGACATCTAAACAAAATGAATCACAAAAACCCCAAAATCCCCAAAATCCAGCTTCCGAATATGAAGTTTCAGTAAATACTTTACAGATTACACACACACACAGCCAAATATTCCAAATGAATCCGTGAAATAGTGAGTACGAATTTCAATAATCTTTGGTTTGAGTGAAGAAAATGCGTACCTCAGAGAAACCCTAGGTTTGAGAGAACGGTGCACAAATTGAGTTTGGACTCACCCAAGACGCTGGTTCGTCTCAACCTGCGAAGATGCTAAAGAAAGTCGCCCAGGTTCGAACACCAATCCCAGCCGTTGATTCCGATCACACCGTCTCAGCCGGTTGCCCGGGAGAAAATTACCGATAATCCCCGTATTTTTCTAATAAACATAAGAAAACTATTTGCTTTTCCGAATCTTGTCCAATCACGGAGCGTGACGTGTCCAAGTATGCCACCTCGACCGCCATTAAGTGTGTAGATTTACTAAAATACCCCGTGTAAACTTTCTGTGGGCATGGACAGGGACCACTAGACACGCAAGTGGAACATATCCAACGTGTAAGGCGGAGAAAATATCAGAACGAAAATGGAAGAAAAAAAGGCTTATATAGATTAAAAGGAATTTTCATAAATAACAAAAAGCTAAAAAATTACGCATTTATACAAAAAAAAAAAAAAAAGGTTAATGGCTTCAATTCATTAAAATTAACAACCTTCAATCAAATTAAAGAAATTTAATAGTCTGCCTTTTATGTTGAGTTTTTTCACTCCTATAGATAATAAGTTCGGCATATAGAACTTGGTGACCTATTTTAAGTCGATCTTGATCTGAATTGTGGACTGAAATCAAAGTAGTTATAGTTTCTATTTATTTTCATCATTTTTTCTCATTTGTGAGGAATGGTTTTAGTATGATTATTTTTATGATTAATGAATGGTTACTTTTTCAAAAAATAAAAATAATTTAAAATAATTAAATTAAATTAATTAAAAATAAGGAAAGTGAAATAATTTGTATAAAATATTTTTTTATAAAATTTATTATAATAAAAAAATATGCTAAAATTTACCATCTATAATAAAATTGTTAAATTAAAAGAAAAAAGATAAATTTTAATCCCTAAATATATAATGATAATCAACCATTTTTTCCTCCATTATTTCATTAATGTTCCATTTTTATTTTTATATTTTTTCATAAATTAAAATTTTAGATATTTTAAAAGTTAAAATACTAGTTCATATTTAGTGACTTTTTAAATATTTATTTTAATCTCGTGTAATAAAAAAGAAATTAAAATAGATTCTTTTAATAACTAGATTTACTATCCTTCGTAATTTAAATATTTCAGAAAAAAAAACATTCGTAATATAAAAATAGAAAAATACTGAATTTAATAAAGAAATTACAAAAACATAAACATATTTCTCAAAAAAACAAAACCCAAAATAGAGGGGCGAATAATATTTTAATAAATGTACTCAAATAAAAATTAAAAATAAAAGAAAACTTAGACCGGGCCCACAAAAAGAGCCAATCAGAAGAGAAAGATGAAGAAGTCTCTAGTAAAGTGCACGTCCATCTCGCAGGGTTGACCTCTTTCGACTCTTAATCCACTTGCGGGTTCGGCGCGAACCGGATTCGTTTTTTTTTTTTCTTTTTTCGAGAATTTTAAATAATTATTTTCTCATAGCCATTCATGACTAGTTGACTCTAAAACGTTCGACTTGCCGCGCCTTACAGCCACAGAATTAAGATGGGGTTGGAACAGAATTTGCTAAATTATTAGAAAGAATAATAATAATAATAAAACAAATAAATAAAGTTTATATTCTCTCTTTCATTTAAATTGTATTCTATTGTTTTCAAAAGTTCATTAAATATTTCAACAACGTTCACTTAGAATTTAGTCTTGAATATCATAAAATACTGACTTTTCATCCAATATTTTAATAATTTTCTAAGATGTTTATGAAAGGACAATGATTCAAAGATGATATTACATTTGAGGTGTTGATCGGATTTAGGGGATGGGAGATGAGAGGATTGGAAATCCCACCCATGTTTATTTTTTTGTACACAGCAACCTCTCTCAACTTCTTCTCAACTTCTTCTCAACTTCTTCTCACATCTCATTAAACATATTTAATCTTATAAAACTTCAAATCAAATTTTATTACAATAAAAAATAATATAAAATAAAAAGTCTTCTCTCCTATAAATCAATTCTAAAAAAAAATCAAAATTTCTTTTCGAATCACGAACCCCCAAAAAAATTTCTAACATCTCCTCTCCAAAATACTAATTCTCAAACAAATACTTTATCCTTTCAAATCACTTCATTTTCTTTCCACTTCTCTTCATCTTCTTTCTTTTTAAAACAAATAACTTCATTAAAACCAACAATAACCATTACACCCTTAGCCTCCCATTTGAGGAATAACCACTGATAACTCGCGGATGCGAGTGAATTTATGACTGCGAATAGTATAATAACTTAATAAAATACATAGAAAATACGTTAAAGTTCGCTCTAAACCAGACATTACTGCGAATTTCCTTTACTCATAGATTTCTGAGTAAGAAATGATTAATTCTACAAAAGTTAGAATTATTTAACGTTTATTATGTATAAAAGTAAATCAGAGTTCGCAGCCCTATATTCCTTGCGAAAGCGAATTTAGAGAACGATCATCGGACAAAGTACACGCGTCAGCAATCCAAGCAAGATCGCAGCAGAACCACGAGACGTGCAAGCTAACGAGAATTTCGGGAACGAGGTGGAGATCGTGGGCGAGAGTCTCGGACTTAACTCGACACCTATAAAAGAAGACTCAGAAGAAGAAGAAAAATACGA
>JBBMEF010000018.1:14872744-14911340 GCA_037832685.1 Sicyos baderoa | reverse complement strand
CAAGAATGTCACGTTGACCTGTAGTATGAAACGAAGCACCTGAATCTATCACCCATGTTTCATGAGCACATTCCACTTCTAGAACTAGAGCATCTTGTGCCTCATCAGCAACAACATTTGCACCAGCTTCATTGCCCTCAGTTTTCTTTGGGGCCGTGCAGTCTCTTCTCAGATGTCCTGTCTTACCACAGTTCCGACACTCAAATTTGCCATTCCTAGACTTACTTCAGTTGTTTTTCCATTTACCTCGATTCCCTTGACCTCTGTTATTACTCCTACCTCTATCCACGTTCAACGCTGAACCAGAAGTAGAAGAAACACCTGAGTCCTTTCGGCAAATCTCTTCTGCAATAGCAGAATCTCTAACTTGTGAAAACTCTAATTTCTCCTTTTCACATGAATTCGAAATTGCAGCTTTCATAGTTTCCCAACTGTCAGGTAATGATCTCAACAACAAAATCGCATTTACTTCATCTGTAAAATCCAAGTCAACAGCAGCTAATTTATTTATCAATAAATCAAACTCATTAATATGGGCAGTGTCAGATGTACCTTCAGCGAGATACACCTTGTTGTTTATCGATGGTTTTTCATACATGTCGGACAAAGATGTCATCAGCTCTTCTATAGTCGTCACCTTCAAAACACTACTTTGCACATTCTTTGTCAAATTCAAACGAATGGTGCCCAATACTTTCCTGTCCAACTTTTTCCATTCAGCTTCTCCCATGTCATCGGGTTTTCCTTCCAATGGCAAATGCAAATCCTTCGAATACAGATAATCCAATATCTGACACTTCCAAAACGAAAAATCTGTTCCATCGAAAATCACCAATTTCTCATCTCTCCCAGTCATCGTTCTTCAACCTGATGCTCTGATACCAGTTGTTAGGCAAAATTGGCTCAATGCCACCAAATATAATTACTAAATAATTCACAACAATTTAGATAAAAATATTCTTGCCTTTCCCAGACCAAGTTTGAGTTCCAAATTGCACAACGGAATTATCAATTTGAAACAACGAGTTTAAAAGTATAGATAAATTTATACTGGCTCACCCAAGATGGTTGGCTACCTCCAGTCTTCTGCTACCGTTGCAGGTTCCACTAAAATATCAGAGAGAATAACAAGAGTTTACAATGCTCACAAGAATGATTTCTCACTTTTCTCTCGAGGAAAAGACTCGCGAATCACTCAATATAATTGCTCAAAAACTCTTCAATTGAAAAACACTACTCAAGCATGCATCAACTCTTACTGTGCAACTCACACTGTGGCGGCACTTTTCAAATTTTCACTCTCTGGCGGCCGAAATACAAATATCAATTTATATTGCTTATTTCAATTAAGCCTACATGGTTGTAGGGTTATTAAATGTGGAATGGCCCCATATGGGCCATTACTATCTTTTGGCTTCACACACCAATAACAAGTTTTAAAGGAAAATGTTCAACTTTTTATGGAATATAAACTCTTCAAATAAGAATCAACTACTCCCACCAAATTCTAGATAAATACCAAACTGATAAAATGTATTAGTTATTGTAGGAATCCATTCACTATAAAAAATGATGCATATTGCAGGAATAATGGGAGTGTTTTATATCAGCTTATAGATTTTTAACACTCATCATACTGGATTATGTATTAGTTATTCAGTATAAAAAGTATTACTTTATACGGTATATTTGACTATAATTGCTAAAAAATTTCAAATTTACTTAATGTTGTAAATATTTTATAAATTTGATCTAGCAAAAATCCCACAAAAAAAATTACTACCATTAATTACAAATTAAATGAAAAAAAAGTGTGTCAACATTGTACCCTCGACAACTATAAGCCGACAACAGTTACAAAAATAAAAGGTTATAAAAAAAAACGAAATCCATTTATTTTGGTAAACGATTCTAAACACTCCAGTAAATTGAAAATTCTATAATTTTTTTATACAAAATATAGTTCGAATTTTTTTAAATTTAGAAAGTATTTTTAAATTTTGTGTCTAATGAACCGACCTAATTAATATTTTTAAAATTAAAAGTCTTATCATCATCCAGTAAATTCAAAATTCAATTCTATATTTAATAGATTAAATAACTTTTGAAAACATAAGTAGAAATAATATATTAGACAAAATATTGGAGCAATTTTGTGAGTCTCCAATTAGTTCGCCGGTGACCGGTGAGCGGCGGCCGGCGGCGAATCTGGAATCTGGTAATGGTTCAGTGTTAGTCGGCTTTTGCAGACTGAGACTGATGCTGGGTTGAAGAAGAGGATCCCTCAATTTCACACCACCTTTCAAACATCACTTTCTCTCCTTTTTATTTTACTTTCTACCTTTCACTATTTCTTTTTTACTCAAACAAACTCTTATCTTTTTTTAATCATTCTTTTTACCTAAATAATATAAAATTTGGTTTATATATCTAAACTTTTTAATTATCTATTTTAATTATATTATTATTCCGTGTTAAGTAAATGAGTGATAATTCATTTCAACCACACAATCGTAAATTTGATTTTTCATATTATTTAAGAGTGTTAGTGTTCTTTTGGAAAACAAAATTTCATGTTATTTATTGGATAAGGTATACTATACTTTACTCATCAAAATCATCAATTATTTGGACTTTTTTGTCATTTTATTAAACTCGTCTCAATTTTATGGTTCGTACCAATTTCTTCAAAAAAATCTTTTTTTATAAAGTTTTTTTGGTGAAAAATTTTGAAGTTATAAAATATATATCATGGCATTTGTGGTCGGCTCTTCATACCTAATTTCTTTCGGTTAAACAAATTTGAATCAATCTCTTATTTGAAAATAAATGATAATTAAAGCTGACGTAAGCTCACGACAGTAAAAATTAATTCTCTTTACAAAAAAAAAAAAATACTAATAAAACATTTTCAAATGAATTATTTTTAAGTTTTATTAAAAATATGTGGAATAAAATAAAATAAAATATCATATTAGTCCTAAGTTTGGAGTCTAATTCCTATTTGATTTTTATCTTTCAAAATCAAATACTCTTATTCATAAATTTATAATAATTCAATAACTCTCAATTTTAGCTTGTGGTATCTCTCAATCTAATTTTATATTTAATTTATTTTAAAATTTAATTCATGTTAATTTCAAAATAATAATTTGATAAATATATTAAAATTTAAAACTAATCTAGTTTTTTTTCTGGCAATAAATGAAATGGGGAATCAAACTTCTATCATACAAATCAGTACAATTAAATTATATTCATTTGGACAAAGTTAGTTTAGTTATTCTCATAGTTAATATTACCTCATGCAATTAAAGATTTTTATGTTAAAGGCTGAAATTAATATTATTGAAATATTAATAAAATATTTTATTTTATAAAAATAAACCATATTGAAATTATATAAACCAGTGAGTTAACAGTATTTTCCAAAAGAGATAAAAAACGAAAAAATATATATATTTTTCATTATCATTCATTCGTCCATATTTAGTTAATCGTCTCTGCCTTTTCCCTGTTTCTGCCTATTGTTTCAGACAAACATGACGAGACATGTGAGCTGCTTTTACACCGAAGATAAATAAAAGTGTAAACTAGGAAGCTCTCTGTTTTGAGGACTAGAGAAAAATTATTTTATAAATGAATTATTTTATAAAATATATAAATTTAGTGACATCTACCGTGTGTTTGGGAGAAGAAAAATGTTAAGATCTCATAATTATTTCATATTAGAAAAAGGAAAATTCTTCATTACTCTCCTCATTACCAATTAATTTTGAGGTAGAACCTCATATTCTCTAATAGAGAATGAGAACGAGGAAGAGAATATGATTATAAGAAAAACAAAATAATGAGTATAATGAGAGTGAAAATAGTGATGCCATGTCCATAAAAGTTGTTGTAAAAGATGTGATTATTGTTAGGATCTCACAAATATCTCACTTTGGAAAGTGGGAGAATCCAACATCAATATAAAAGAGATATGGTTACAGCTCTCCTCATTGCCAATTAGTTTTGAGATGAAACCTCATATTCTCTTCCATAAAACTCTTGTAAAAGATGTGATTATGGAGCGAATGATTCGCGGTGGCCCAAACACTAGAATTATTCTCATTCTTTCTTTTATATGTAGAGCTCTCACATGAGTAGAAATGAGTGTTTAATTTCTTGGCCCCAAACAAACAGTCCAAAGTGAAAGGGAAGGGAAGATGGGGTGAAATGACGAAAAAGGGGCAGAAGAAATAATGGGAAAGGATGGTAACTTATCACTGACAAAACCTGGAGGGGGGAAGGTGGAGTCTCCATCAGAGCCCGTCGCCTGGGGCCGCGAAACCCGGACTACAGTCCGTCAGCTCAAACAAACAATCCCCTAGCCGCCTGCCTCTGCTATTCTGCGCCCTAATACACATTTCAATTCTCATTTTTAAATTCCCAAAATCCCACTACCTTAATCAAATTTTTCGAAATCTTGATTACGGCGTTTATTGTATTGATAATCCAAAATCAAATTAATGTTGCACCGAATCTCCGGAATCTTTACATTTTATCAAACAGCTGCTTCCAAATCTCCGGATTCCCAATTCAAATTCTGGATTCCAATCATCAAACCAAACACGACGTTACGTTCTTCTTTCATTCATCTAATCTATCTATATTGCTTTGTCTTATCGTTTTATATAAATTATTATGCTTCCATTACACTAAAGTTGAGAGGTGTTGTCGAGGGTGCAGTTAGTTATCTTGTGTCATGAATTTCAATTTGAAAGTCGGTATTTTAATTTTATATTACTTAAGAGCGGTTGTGATGTAGGGTTTGTAGGTTTTTATTCCCTTAATTTGTATTAACAAAAATTCGAGAGAAATTTAGATAACTTATACTTTGAGTTGTTTTAAAAAAGAAAAAACTAAAAAAAAATTATTTTAAGAAATTAGAAATTAAAAATTAAAATTAATTTATTAGAAATGATGAGCTATAAACAAATTATTAAAAATGATTGTTTAGAAATTAAGGGTTGTTTTTGAATAATTACATAAAAAAAAAACTTCTATTGATGTAGTTTATAAAGGAGAAATTAGTAAATTATCAATCTAAATTTTCACTAATCATGACAAACAAATACCTCCTAAGATGATGCATTTTTAAGGGTGTGTTTGGAGTAGTGGATGGTAATGATTAAGGTGAGAATGAGAACGAGGAGGAGAATAAAAATGAAAATGATTAAAGGATAAATGATTATTTGTGTTTGAGATGAAGGTAAGAATTATGGAGAGAAAGATTACTTGAGATTGAGATAAATGTAATGATGAGAAGAAAAATAAAATAATGAATATGATGAGAGTAAAAAATACTGATATGATATATGAAAAGTTATTGGAAAGAAAATAAAAAAGTAGTTAGGAGAAAAATGAAAAAAATGATTTTTGAAAAATGTGATTACGAGGGAATGATTTCCGGTGTCCCAAACACGGACAATCATTCTCATTCACATTCTCTCATTTATTCTCGGTAGTCCAAACACCTCATAAATTCATCATTTTTAGAGATTGAAAAAGGAGAGAGTTTAAAAGCACTGTAGAAAGAGCATTAATGAGAAGCAGGAACAGCCACTCTCTTTTTCCCCATCTTGCTTTACACAAATATATATATATATATAAAACAGTGACTAAACGAAAAACCAATTCTGCATTCAGCAGTGGAAACACAACACCTTTTCTTATATCATCCTTTTTACTCTCTTTCTTTCTGCTCAATTGGCCCTGTTTGGCTGTGGAGCTTCTCAGGGTATGCACTCATCTCCCCTTTGCCTTTTCATCTTTCTTCTGTTTGGATATAGGATTTTGGGAATGAGTGGTAAATGGTAATGCTTTTGACTGGTTAACTTTAGACCGGTTCCGAGAACATAAAACCTTATTATAAATACACGAATTATGAGTGATTGTGACAGAAAATACTAGTTTCGAGATTATTAATAGTTTATGAGGCTTTGATGGGGTTTTTGGGGACTTTTTGGAGTTGATTCATCCAAACGTGGGGTTGGACAATTCTTGGATAAATCCTCTCCAACCCTCTATCCAAACACTCCTAAGGACTTTGAGTCCAAACCCTTTTGAGGAAAGACTTAAGGTGGCTATGTGATGGTTGCTTTAGTCTTTTCTTTTCTTCCGTTGCTTTGTTTGAAGAATGGGAATTCTGGGTGTGCTTAGTTTTTGCTGGAATTTCTTGGATGAAGGGCTGTTTTTGGGGTGATGCTCAAATGGGTTTTGTTTGGTGAAACCTTTTAAAGGTGTTTCTTAACTTTCTTTTGTGTATTTTTCTTTGGTTTTCTTGTAGATGCTTGTTCTTTTCCCTTTGTAATTCTCTGTTTGAATTCATGGACAAAACCAGCATTGCTAGTTTTCTAGATTCTTCTTGTTTTATGCCTGGTTTGTTGTTTGATTGAGGTTGAACTTATCCTGGACTAGGATTATCTGTTGTGAAATGTGTGATGAGACTTTTTTTTTTTTTTTTTTTTTTTCGGGACTGTTCTGGTCAGCTTGTGCGCACCTCAACTAATGTCACGGAGCATACCGCCTGACCCTACAACATTTGGATGCCAGGAAAACTCGTAGGAAATTAATTTTTAGGTAAGTGGTCACTATGGGTTTTGAACCCATCATCTTATGCACTCAAGACTCTCTTTGACTAATTGAGTCACTTCATGATGGTTGTGTGATGAAAATATCCCAAGCTTTGTTGCTAATTGTTGTTTGTTTGTTAGTCTTTCCCTTTTTATTTGGTCATAGTTTCTTTATCTTATTCATGAAATCCTTACAGTGATGCTATAAAGTAGAAGGTTTTGGGAAGCTTATAAATGATGCACATACAAATTATTGGTTGGTCTTAGAAATTGGGGAGAATTATACTAGAAATCTTTCTTTGAACCAAGGTACAAGCCATTCAACTGAGCCTTATCTCATGGCAACTTCCAATGGAGGCTTTCTTCCAACTGACTCATCAACTCCACCCCCATCACTTCCTCCATGGCTTTCGAACCCCAACGGCAGCACTTTGCTTCGACCATCGTCCCCGTCGGTCACCTTAACGCTCTCTTCCCCCACAGTTCCAGCCTACTCTCACATCCCCTGGCTGCAGCAGGCAGAGAGAATAATCCCAGAAAACATGCCTCTTGTGATGGGCAATTTAGGACCTCAAATGGCAATGCCATCATGTGGTGGGAGTCTCTTCGCCTCCGAGCTCGTCGAATGCTGCCGAGAGCTCGACGAAGGGCACCGTGCGTGGGCGGCACACAAGAAAGAAACAGTGTGGAGGCTAAGGAGGCAAGAGTTGCAATTGGAGTCGGAGAAGGCGTCTCGGATTCGACAAAAGATGGAGGAGGTGGAAGGGAAAGTAAAGGCTCTTAGAGAAGAAGAGAAGGTTGCATTGGAGAGGATTGAAGCTGAGTACAAGGAGCAATTGGCTGGGTTGAGGAAAGATGCTGAGGCTAAAGAACAAAAGTTGGCTGAGCAATGGGCTGCAAAACACTTGAGCCTGACCAAGTTTCTTGAGCACATGGGTTGCAGAACTAGAATTGCTGAGTCCAGTGGAAGGTGAGGAATCATAAGTTTTGTAATTGGCTTTTAGTTTCTTCATAGCTAATCCTTCATTTTCAATCACTCTTTTTTGTATTTTTCCTTTCATTTTGTATCTATTGACATCTGAAATTATGCATCAATGTGTCCTATATTTGCCAAAGAAATTGCTACTCCTTAGTCAAATATGAACTTGGCTTATGATAACTTTCCTAATGTATTATTTTTCTTTTCTTTTCATGGTGTTGTCAAAAATGAATTAAGTAGTCGGAGTAGAGTTTAATTTAGGATGATCACCTACTTAAAAGTGAATTCTTTATAAATTTACATCTAAATGTTGTCAGGTTAGTCGGTATGTCTTGTAATTATATTTGAGATGTATATAAGTCGGGGATTATAATACCAACTCTTCCAGGGTTCGAATCCATGACGCTGGTGTTAAACTGGTTTACAACCAAATAATGAAATCACTGCGCCACTAACCCTTTTGATAAAATATAGATATAATTAAGGTATCACAATAAGGGAAATTATATGTTAGAAGTTGTTGTAGACTTATTTTTCAAACCTAAAAACACAAAATCTAAAATCGTTCTTTAGAAATAAAATAAGTAAGTTACATGATCACACGTTAGTGCTCATAACTTGAACCTCCCAATTACTATATTAATAAATTTTACAATGATTTTTTTATGAGAGTGCACTAACTCTCTTAAAATACTAACTTCAGTTATTCAACATTTTGTTTTTTCCTTTTTCAAAAAAAAAAAAAAAACCATTTTTACCTTTACTTGTGGAGGAATGTAGCTAACACACCATTAGTAAATCATGTAATTTTGTGTGTTCTTTTATATTTTTACTTCTTTTTGTGTGATTGTTGTTGTGTGTTGAGCAAAATCCAGATCTATATCTAATCCAAGAGTAAATGCACAAATCAAACAATTTAAATTAAGAACAAATTGAGAAGATAGAAGTATGGAGAAGAGAGAACACTGGATCTAAAGTGATTCGGGAACGTCCGTACTCCACTGTTATGGATCGATTGAGCTTGATCGATCCGCCATCATAATGTCATTGCAAAGGATTTATACAATGGATCGTGTTTAGGGTTTCTAAGCCTCACTCTCTCTTTCAAATAAATGAAACCCACAAAAGTGTTTTATATAGGAGCACCAATACACATCTTTCATGATTAGCTAAAACTAACAATTAAGGCCCCCATTTGATAAGGCCCCGTTTGATAACCATTTGGTTTATTGTTTTTGGTTTTTCAAATTTAAGCCTATTTTTTCTCAAAATTCCTACAATGTGCTCCATCATCCCCACCATTTATTCATCTTTCTTTAAGAAAGTAGGGGAAGATCAACCAACTTTTAAAAACAAAAAAAAAGTAGCTTCCCAAAGTTTGTTTTTGTTTTTAAAAGTTGGTTAGTATTCTCCTACTTTCTCAAAGAAAGATGGATAAATGGTGGGGAGGATGGAGCACATTGTAGGAATTTGAGAGAAAATAGGCTTAAATTTGAAAAACCAAAAACAATAAACCAAATGGTTATCAAACGGGGCCTAAGTATTTGGTTTTTGAAATTTAAGCCTATTCTCATTCAAATTTCCTACCATGTGTTCCACCATTTCTACCAAATATTCATCTTTCCTTAAGAAAGTAGAAGAATACCAACCAACTTTCAAAAACAAACTTTTAAAAGCTATTTTTTTTTTTTTTAAAGTTGGTTAGTGTTCTCCTACTTTCTTAAGGAATGATTGACATATTATAGGTACGGTGAAACACATTGTAAAAAATTTGGGTGAGAATAGGCTTAAATTTAAAAAACAAAAAACAAAAAACCAAATGGTTATCAAACGGGACCTAATTAACCCAAGTTACATTTAACTCATCTTATGGTTAATATATGATGTGTAATTCACCTATTATATTGTCATTTACATAACAACAAGAATTTACCTTGATAAAAATTCATAAAGAGAAAGAACATACAAACTTATTACAATCACACAAAATTATTAGTTTTGATCCCAACGACATAAACATTTTCTTCAAAATTCATATCAATCACAACCTTTTACTCCACTTTTATATAAGAGTATACAAAACGTATTGAATTAGAATTGGTATACCAAATTTAAAATGTTTATAAGTAAAATATTTTGAATCAAAATTTACATGCTCATTTTAGTATTTAGAGCACTTCACCTTTTTACACATTTTTTTATGTGCGAACCATTTTTAATATTTTGTCAACATGTTAGATGAATTAATTTAATTAATGAGAATTCTTCAATTTGGACAAACGCACTTGTGTGTTTAGTGATCGTTATTTTATTATATTTCTCACGTTGACATTGATCCTTTTATTTTGAGATTCTAATTGTATTATAGAGGGATTAATAGTAAAACCATGGTTTTATATTTTTTTAAAAATAAATGCAATCTTATTATTTAGCCATGCACTAAAAAAAGTCGTTCATCTTGCTAATTAAACAAATTAATAATGGTTGAAGTGAGTTCTTTTTGTTAGTCAATTGTTGAAGTGAGTTTAACTCAGAGTTAATTGGTATGTATGTTAACGAAAGGGTCGGTTGTTTAATAATTTCACTGTTTGATGAAAATCCAGTTTAAATCATGGTTACTGATTCGATCCCTTTCCTCTTACTTGTACTCAAAATAAACAATTTAATATGTATGTTCAATGAAAAAATTTGAATGTTTACCGAAAGGATAAATGACGCATTAGTTTCATTGTTTGGTGACAAACCAGTTCAATACCATAGTTACCGATTCAATCTCGATAATCGATATTTGACTCTTATTTATTCTTTTATGTATGATTTTTGGTCCTCCTCCCCAAATTTATACTAAAAAGAAATTTGAATCCTTTAGCCCCAAATATTATTATAATTATAAGTGTTAATAATTAACAATCATAGTTTGATTTAGTAGTAAAAAAAGTTCTTGTGATCCAATAAACTATAAGTTCATTTTTTTTTTTTTTTTTTGTTAAGAAGCAAGTTTAATTTATGTTTGACCATCTACCTAAAAAAGATTTTAGTACAAATTTTTTTGATATCAAGATGTCTTGCATAAAATAGCATATCTTCGGATAATAGTCAAATACTTGGTGGACCAAATATTCCTGAGAGCCTCATATGTTTAATGTTTAAAATACTTTTAAATTGTTAATAAAATACCAAGATGTATGAATCCCAACCAACATTAAAACCACTAAAAATGTGTTTGTTAAAATATGACAAACTAAAATGTGTTTGTTAGAAATGGTTTGTCAGCATCCAGCTACCTATTTTTGAGACATTGGCGCTCTTATGGAGGTTGATATATAATTTATAGACACCTAATATTTGGTAGCTTAATAGTCAAAAGTTTTTTTTTAAATAGAAAAAAACCAAAATGATATTACAAAATAAGAGTCCAGCGAACTCAACCAAATAAAAAAGATGAATTTAATTTATAGTGATCATTTATCTTAATTTTATTTTTAAAGAATTTTTTTTATAGTAAATATGATAAGATTTCTCAATCATAAACATATATTTTATATCTAATTAAATAAAATGAAATTTAAATACAATGCAAATGGTTAAGATACTATACCAGCTATATTATGACGAAAAATGCTCAAATCAAACTCATGTTATTGAATTAAATAAAAAGGGATGAATTATTATAGAGCGTTCATGTCGAATTATTATAGAGCATTCATGTCTTCCAACAATTAAGTGGCATCCAAGTTTGAATAGGTTACAATTTTATAGACAAAACTTTGAAGGAAAAAAATACATTATTAATAAAAAAAACTAACTCGAATGAAAGAAGAGTTCACACGATTGCCAACAGAGTAATAACTCAATCGGCATCGGTGTACATCTAATGACTTTGAGGTTTTGGGTTTGAGTCTTCCCCGCCCTCCAATTGTTGTAACACCGGCGAGGAGAGTCGAGTGAGTGGAATTAGGGTTTTTAGAATAACTTACTTGGTGAATGAATGACTAGCATATTTACAAGAGACTCACGTGGCTATTTTTAGTAGGATAATCTAGGAAATATATTCATTTTTAGATGAATATTCCCAATTTAGGTAAATTTTTTTATAACTCCAAATACGGTAAGTCAAAGATAAGGAAAAAACGAGCACACAGGCGCAAACCATCCCCAAAATGGAGTCCGGATGAGGAATATATGGAAACAATAAGATTCGGGCCGGTTCAGGCTGACCCGAACCGGTCGGACTGGCTGAACCGTCCGCATGTGAGATGCGGCAGTGGGCGCGCGCATGAGACGCGCACGCCAGGTCGGCAGGCCGCGCGACACCTGGGCGCTAGGAGGGACTGCATGTGAGGTGTGGCAGCGGGCGCGCGCACGAGACGCGAACGTCAGGTCGGCAGGCTGCGCGACACCCGAGCGCTAGGAGGGACAGCATGTGCGGACGCATGTGAGGTGCGCCCGCGTGCGGCCTGTGTATGTGCGCGCCTGGGGCGGTTGTGCGGTCCACGCGCGCCTGGGCTGTCTAGGGAGCCCACGCGCTCCTTCGGAATCGTCTGGTCGGTCCAGGTGCGCTTAGGGCCTCTTGTGCGGTCCGGGCCTTCTATGTCGTGTGGGCCTTGATTTCTTGGACTAATCTTTTGGACTCTTTGTTGTAGCTTCCGGCCCAAATTCTTAAGGATGATTTTACCCCTGACATTATATAACAATTTTTTTCAAACCTAACTTCTTTAAAATAAACTATTAACAAATATGTCAACTTTCTCTCTATTTTATTTTTGTGTCTAACATTAAAAAAATGAGAGAATTTTTCTCTAAACAAAATCAGTGAATTTAAAAAAGGAAATTTTTTCTAACGTATTAAAATAACAACTCATTCCTTTCTATTTATTATCAAACATCATTTTCTAAAAAAAATTACGATTAAAAATCCTCACTATTATCTCAATATTCTTAACTCTAAAATACTTATGTAAAAAACTAAAATAATTATCGAAAAAATAGATGGCATGTTGGCTTCATTCATTTTAAAAATTGGCTAAATTCATAATAGAAGTTAAAAGCAGAATTCTATCTATCTAATAGTTGATTACATATTCGAATCTCCATTTTTCAATATTATTCTATTTTAAAAAATAAAATTCATAATAAAAATTAAAAGAAACCATCACAAAGTGGTTTAATGGGTCAAAAAAGGCAATGAGATTCATAAATTGATGAGTTCAATTTACTGTGGACACCTACCTATGAATTAATTTTCTACAAATTTTTTTGACATCCAAATATTATAGGTGAGACAGTATGTCTCGTAACAATAGTCGAAGTGTGTGGAAGTTACTGAAACAGTTAGTGGCGTCATGATTTCATTGTTTGGTGGTCAACCAGTTCAACACCAGTGTCACGGGTTCGAATCCTGAGAGAATCTGTATTTGTAATTCCCTTCTCTAATTTATATTAAAAAAAAGTGCATGAAAATTGGCCCCGACAATCACGAATAAAAAAAAATAAAAAATAAAGAAAAAGATGAATTAATTTTCAACAAAAATAAGAGAAAAGAGAAAAATTAGGGCGGGTGAGGCAGGTGCACATGTGAAATGGGCCTGGGCTGTTAGGAAGGAGAACATTTCTAACCATTTCACCGACTCTAAGCATTGCGTGACACAAAAAATATGAACTTTTTTTTTTATTATTATTATAAATTTATAAACAAATAAACAAATAAATCTAGAAATAAAGCACCATTGTTACGCAACCGGAGAAGATACGATCATCAACCACTCTTCTTTTTCGAAGGGTTTCTGCATTTTCCACAGCAATTTCACTTCCCCCTTCCTCGATGATGAACTGTATGATGTTTGATTTTTGATTTTTGATCGAGATTCTGCAATTTGGTGAACCAACCAACCAATTTTGGCGAAGGAAGATAACAACAACAATTTCATCCACTCCTGAAATTCCACTGCTCGAGGATTATCTGATGATCGATTGGGAACGAGCTCGAGGATTCAATTTTAGGGTTTTGGAATCTTCTCATTGAGTGTTGTTGTTGTTGTTGGCGGAAGCTGAAACCTGGGGAGCGCAGCCTCTCGGCTACGGCGCTGTTTCTGTTGCGCTGACTGGCTTCTGCCGTCTTGGCGCTCCCGGAGAATGGACGATATGGAGATTGGTTCCCCTTCTGAATCTGCGCCGCTTAAGCCTCGTGATCGGATTCTGCGGGTATGCGATTCTCTTTTGCGTGCTTTTAGATTGGGATTTTGTTCTTTTCTATTCGTTGTGCTTTCATTTTGCCCTTCCTGCAAGCAATTACTGTTCTTCTTCTTGTTTCTTGAATTGGGTGTTTTTGTATCATTTAGGCATTTACTGTAAATTGGAGTTTCTGTTTAATTTCGGCTTCGAAATGAGATATGGAGGCTTCAACTCTTGTTTGTGCATAATTTGGTTTACTTCTTCATAATTCTGGGTCCTGTTTTTGTCTTCAGATTGTGAATGCATTTATCATTTACTGTAAATTGAAGTTTCTGTTTAATTTCGGCTTGGAAATGAGATATAGGGCTTCGACTTTTGTTAGTGCTTAATCATGGGTCTTATATCGGTTTACTTGTTCATAACTCTGAGTGCTGTGTTTGTCAGCGGCTTGCTTCAATTGGAGTTGCTGATGAGGTATTGGATCAACTTCAACCTGGTTTAGTTTCTTTTGTAAAGGCGAACATGTTTCGAATACCGGAGCTGGTATCTGCAATATTGCCTACTGAAGCTGAAGTGGTAGAAGCTATACGAGAAGCCATAGCAGCGTCGAAAAAATCTGTGAAAGGCCTAACCATGAAAAATCAATTTCGTGAAAGCATGATGTGGTTACAGTGGTTGATGTTTGAAGGTGAACCAGCTTTTGCTTTGAAGAATCTGTCAAATATGAGTGTTGGCCAGCGTGGTGTGTGTGGTGCTGTTTGGGGAAATAGTGATATAGCTTATAGGTGCCGGACTTGTGAGCATGACCCAACTTGTGCAATTTGTGTCCCTTGCTTTCAGAATGGGAATCACAAGGACCATGATTACTCTATAATTTACACAGGTGGTGGTTGTTGTGATTGTGGCGATGTGACAGCATGGAAGCGGGAGGGGTTTTGCTCAAAGCATAAAGGTGCAGAACAGATACAACCACTTCCGGAGGAATTGGTTAGTTCTGTAGGGCCTATACTTGATGCACTCTTCACTTCTTGGAAAATGAAACTATTATCTGCAGAAGATATTAGTGTGGAGGACCCTAAATTGAGTGACCGTGTTACTGAGCATAAAAAGGTTGCAAATGAGTTAACGTTTGCTGTGGTTGAGATGCTTTTAGACTTCTGCAAGCACAGTGAAAGCTTACTCAGCTTTGTTTCAAAGAGGGTGATTTCTTCAACTGGCTTATTGGACGTTTTGGTGAGGCTGGAGAGGCTGTTAACAAATGATAACGTGGTGAAGAAAGTCCACGAGTTACTTCTTAAATTGCTAGGAGAACCTATTTTTAAATACGAATTTTCCAAAGTTTTCTTGAATTACTATCCTACTATTATCAGCGAAGCGATACAAGCCAACACTGATCAGGTTCTTAAAAAGTATCCACTATTGTCAACTTTCTCGGTGCAAATATTCACTGTTCCAACACTTACTCCTCGTTTGGTGGAGGAAATGAACTTATTGTCCATCCTCTTGGGATGTTTAGAAGATATTTTCATTTATTGTGTAAGTAAGGATGGTCGCTTGCAGGTAAAACACCCTTACTTATTTTTTAGCTCCGAGCACTCAGTGAATTGTTATGTTTTTCTACATTCATATAATTGTCATTAAAGATTTTTTTGCATGAATGCAATGTTATTGCATTCGTAAAAGATATAGACATGGAGAATGCATTCGATACCCAAATGTTGTACTTTGCTGTTGTATAAATGGGTGAGATCCCCCAGGTATGAAACCATGGTACTTAGAACAAAAAGGGTTTAAAATTTGTCCTACCCAGCATTCATACATATGAAATAAATTGTCACGAATAATAAAATTCTATAGTTTCCTTTCTAGTGCAATGACTTGTTCTAAAATTTGGTATACATCTCCATATTTGATTGCATTGTTTTATGTTTTTTTAGATAAATATACAAATTGGTCCATAATCTTTTAGGTAGTTTGTAAATTTATTATTAAATTTTTGTGAGTTTTCTTATAACCAAATATAGTAGGCTTAGATGGTTGTTTGATTAGATTAGTCAAGATGCGAGATAAGTAGTAGACCAATGTGTGATGTGCACTTCATGTAAATACACATGACATTTGTGATGTTTTGATTAATTCATTGACAAATATCCCTCTGGAGACTTCATATGTTAATAATAATAACTTTCAACTAGTACTCTTTTTGGTATGGTTCTGCTTATTTGCATTCTTATATTTTGTCTTTTCCTGTATATAGGTTATAAAGTGGAGTAATTTGTACGAAACCACCGTACGTGTAGTTGAAGATGTAAGATTTGTCATGAGTCATGCCATAGTGCCCAGATATGTAATCTATGAGCAGCAAGATATTCTAAGAACTTGGTTGAGACTGCTGACTTTTGTTCAAGGAATGGATCCTTTGAAGAGAGAAACAGGCCTCCATATAGAAGAAGAAAATGAAAATGTCCATTTACCATTTGGTTTAGATCATTCTGTTGCCAACATTCACTCTCTATTGGTGAATGAAGCATTCTCTGCTGCTAGTAGTAGTAGTAGTGAAGATATAGCTGATGCAATGTCTTTCCAAATGTACAAACAGGATCCTGAAGACATAGATAGCGTTAGACTTGCTAAAGTAGGACGCCTATCACAGGAAAGTACTGCATGTAATGTATTGGGGAAGAGTACTACATCCACTTCGGCATCAAAACCTGATGATGAATTTTCAGATAAAATTTCATCAACTATTATCTGGCTGACTTACGAGTGCTTGAAGATTATTGATAGTTGGCTGGGAACTGAACATACATCTGGAGGCATTCCGAACATGCTTGATGAGAACATTAGCATGACCCCTAGTTGCAAGTTTTATTCATCAAGAAAATCTTCTACTATGGAACAAAAGAAAATGCCATCTAAGACGGGGAAGGGTAAATTTTTTTTTGAGAAACTTGCTAGAAGAAGCAAAGATACTAGGCAATATTTCCCACGTATGCATAGTGGCCTTCAAATGAGTATTGATAATGAACATGGTATAAATCTTGGAGAAGACGACCAATTGTTGGATGTGACCAATGATACAGTAACTGTTGAGGACTATGCCATGGAGATTGATGCACTAGATTATTTAAGCTTGCCTGCTTGGCGAAAGATAATTTATGATGTTAGTTCACAGGACGTATCCATTCACATCCCATTACATCGGCTGCTTTCCTTGCTTTTACAGAAGGCATTGAGAAGCTGTTTCAGTGAATCTGTGGTGCCAAGTGCAACAGGTGCTAGTTCCTCAAATTTGTCACCTGAATTTGTGGACTTCTTCAAAAGTGTTCTTACAGACTGTCACCCATATGGTTTTTCTTCATTTGTTATGGAGCATCCTCTACGCATTAAAGTTTTTTGCGCTGAGGTTAATGCTGGAGCGTGGCGGAGGAATGGAGATGCAGCCCTATTATCTTGTGAGTTGTATCGATCAATCCGCTGGTAAGTTAACTTTTGGGGAACGAAGGACTTATGTTCTATCTCTGCCGGTAAGCTATTAAACTTGCTGCTATTTTAATGGCTTTTGTAACAGGTCAGAACAATGTCTGGAGCTTGATCTCTTTCTGTTGCAGTGCTGTGCGGCAATGGCTCCACCTGATCTTTATGTCAGTAGAATCTTAGAGCGCTTCCGGTTGTCGGACTTTCTTTCCCTAAAACTTGAACGCCCTAGTGAGTATGTACTCATATATTACTTTGTCTTGGAATGTTATTGTTCTTCTAAAATAGGGCGCAACTTAAATCCTTGTTTAATGTGGTTATGTACTCTGAACTTGTGTTTTATATTAACAAAAGAAAGAGGATTATCCTTATAAAGTTACAGTACATTTGACAAGAATTGTTTTTCATTGAAGTGTAACCTGAATGGCATTTAAACCACTCCTGGTTAAGAGGATTATCCTTATAAAGTTACAGTATATATAACGGTTCGGAGTCTTGCAATCGTGTTTAACTACATATACTTGCAATTATCCCATTAAAAATTATTGTTTTGCTTGTTAAATTTTCTATAAAGTATGAAATGGTTGTTCTTCAGGTACGAGCCTATTTTAGTGCAAGAGATGCTCACATTAATCGTACAAGTAGTCCATGAAAGGAGATTTTGTGGACTTACTGTAGCTGAGAGCTTGAAGAGAGAGTTGATTTACAAGTTAGCAATTGGAGATGCTACTCATAGTCAACTGGTGAAAGCACTTCCTCGTGATCTTTCAAAGTGTCATCAGCTACAGGAAATTTTAGATACAATTTCTGTGTATTCCAATCCCTCTGGATTTAATCAGGTTATGCCCTTCACCAGTTTGGGATCTCTGTTAACGTACTTATTTTTGTTCATTATTATTTCTTAAGATATAAATTTGTTTCAGGGGAAGTATTCCTTACATTGGAAATATTGGAAAGAATTGGACCTGTACCACCCGCGTTGGAGTTTACGAGATCTGCAGATTGCTGAAGAACGATATTTGAGGTCATGTGGTGTCTCTGCCTTGACCTCACAGCTACCTAAATGGACTAAAATCTATCCTCCTTTTAGAGGACTGACTAGAATAGCTACTTGTAAAACAGTCCTTCAAATTGTTCGTGCTGTGCTGTTTTATTCTGTTTTTACTGAGAAATCATCCAAATCACGTGCCCCGGATAGTGTCCTGTTAAGTGCACTGCACTTGCTAGCTTTGGCACTGGACATTTGCTTTACGCAAAAGGAATCGAATGATCAGTCATTTTATGCCCGAGATTCCACTCCATTGCTTCTTTTTGCGGATGAAGAAGTTGATGAGGGTTTGGCATATGGTTTTGGGAGACAAAGCTTGTTATCTCTTCTTATTTTATTAATGAAAATACACAAGAAGGAAGGTTCAGAAAATTTATTAGAGGCTGGAAGTTGCAACCTTTCCTCTCTGGTTGAAAGCTTGTTGAAGAAATTTTCAGAGATTGATTCTCATTGCATGGGCAAAGTCCAGCAACTTGCGCCTGAAATTCTTGGTTACTTGACTCAATCTGTGCCTAGTAGTAATACTAGTAGCCCAAGGGGAATTTCTGACAGTGAGAAGCGGAAGGCCAAGGCTCGAGAGAGACAGGCTGCTGTATTGGTAAGACCCTTCTTCTTTTTTTTTGTTGTTGTTTATTTCTATTATTTTCTCCAAGGAAAAAATACTGCTTTCTATTTGATAGATCATTCTCTTCTATTTGGAAGGCGTTCTTATCGTTCGGGTCTTGTTAGGGTTAAGTTTTTTTTTTTTTAGGAAACATAAAACTTTCATTGCTAAAATGGAAAGTTACAAAAAAAGTCAAATTTGTTACAAAAACCCTTTCCAATGAATTATTAAAGTAGATAAAGTATAATCTTTGAAAGGAGATGATAAATGGGCCCATGGCCAGATAGGTAATTGAGTCGAAGATATTCTCAGTTTGCTGATGATTATCTGCAAAAATGGCTTCCAAAGTTTCCACCAGAATGCAAAGATGAATTGGTGCCATAGAGTTTTTTTCTCATCTTTGAATGGGTGACCATGAATGATGTATATAAGCAATTCTTTAATGTTTCCAGATCTGCCGTCCTCCATCCAAAATTATTAAGCAAAATTTGCCAAATCTCATTAGCCACAGTACAATTGCTGAAAAGATGGATTTGTGTTTCTTCATCTCTGTTACATAAAGGACATATGTTCACAGATTCAATTTATTTTTATTGTCTAAAGGCCTCATCTACCTTGCTGACTTCTGCTTCATTTTCACACTGGGATGTTGTCAATTCCACTTCTGCTATTAAATGAACTTTGTTTTAATTAATTACTTGGGTGGTTGATGTCTGCAGGAAAAAATGAGAGCTGAGCAATCTAAATTTTTGGCCAGTGTCGATAATTCTATGGATGATGATGATGATACAGAATTTGGGCAGGAACTTGAGAAGCCCAATGTCAGTAACAGTGCAGAACAGTCTGAAACCGTTTGCTCGCTTTGCCATGATTCTAGTTCCAGTGCTCCTATTTCTTTTCTGATTCTTTTGCAGGTATGTGATTAACTGATTTTCATTTCTGTTACTCATTTAATTTCCCCATTTCGGTTGCATCTGTATAATTTGATTCATCCACTACAAATTTCAGATACTAATTTTAGAATTTATATCTTTCTTAAACAAGAAATCGAAGCTTGTGAGTTTAATTGATCGAGGTCCTGTATCATGGGATCAACCTTACTTCAGAGATGAACATGCCTCAACAATGTCAAAAAGGAGGGACCATGATCAATCAGGATTAAGCACCTCCTCTGCAGGTTCAGGAGTGATTTCCTCTCCGCAGTTAGCAGAGCTCATTCAGAATGCAGTAAGAGAATATTCCAATCATGGGCTACCTGGGGAAGTTGGCGCTTTTCTTGATTTTGTCAAGTCACATTTTCCTCCTTTACGAAACATACAAGCGCCCGGTACATCAAATGTTAAAGGAGAAAAGATAATATTTAGCTTTGATACGGTGGAAGAAGATATTTATTTATCTGTTCAAAAAGATGTGCATGATAAGAGATCAAATGAGGATGAAAAAAATTCTGAAGTTGCAAGTGGAGAAGATTCGAAGTCTGTGCTGCATGTAAAATATATTGCTGCTCTATCAAGAGAGTTGGCAGAAAATCATTCAACTTCTGAAAGTGCTCATAGCGTTCCCATGCCTGTAGAATCTTTGCAGCCTACCGCATTTAATGAAATTAGTCCCACAGATTGTGATGGAATTTATCTTTCTTCTTGTGGGCATGCTGTGCATCAAGGATGTCTTGATCGATACTTATCTTCATTGAAGGAAAGGTATCCTTTCAATATTAATTCATTTTTGCTTATAACAGATGTTTTGTTTGATTATCTTTTATTACAGTTTATGGATTTATAAAATCAATTTATTTGTCTGTGACTAACGTCCGTGACATAAATACTATATAATTTTATACTTTTTAATTCTTTAGTTACTCTATCCCAGCTTTGTTGTGGCAATTTTTGAATTCCCTTCTTGGAAGTGATGGTTAAATTTGACTCTCCAATGGATTGAGGGTTGAATTATCCCCGAAGTAGACCATGGTGCACCCTAGGTTGTATAGGATTGTGTTTAGTCATTAACATAGTGAAAGAAGCTTCTAGCCTTGAGGTACTGATCGTGATCGAAGTCCTGTACAAAAAGGAGTAGGATTGAACTTCATTATCGTTGAGGGTTTTGAAAGAGGCTTCATTATCGGAACATAAAAATAAAGTGTCGTCATCAAATTGGGGATGAGAGAGGGGAAAATTGTCCTGTCCAATCAAAAATCCATCCAAAGTCCCACTCTTGATACCCGGAGTAGTGATCCTATTCAAAACATCCACCACCAGAAGGAAGAGTTAGGGAGAAGGAAGAGAAAGTAGGATAAGGGATCCCCTTGGCTAAGACCCCTAGAGGCTATCTGTAGAATTATGTTGATTATTTCCTTGTTGTCCCATATCAATCAATTACTAAATCAATGGGATGTAGTCCAAGTGATCTCAGAAAAAACTCCTACGCTCTTTAGACTAATGCTCTCTAGGGTGCGACCTTTCTCCGGCAACTCCTTCGCCGGAGTCTTCTGACTTCCCTTTCCTTCCATCTTCTTCTCCAGAGGCTTCTTCTCTGGTGCCTCCTTCCCCCTCTTTCCTTCCTTCCTCACTTCCCTTCTCCCTCTTCTTCTTCTCTTCCCCATCATGGACTCTGCATCCTGCACTGTCCTCGGTGATCCTTACTGCATTCGTAAGGATGAGGCACTCTTCTGGTTAACTGACTCCCTATTTGAAAAAGAAATCCCTCTTTCACTTCCTCTGTTTCACTGGTTGGAATCATCACTGTCGTATCTTGCCAAACAACCTGCTACCAGCTTTTATAAAGAATCATTCAAGGATGGATTTGGCACCATCTCTGTCAGTAAATTTCTTAACTCTGATGGCCGACAATGAAGTTTGGCCTCGTAAGGGAGGAAGACATGTTATACATTTCCTGTTTGGATTAAATTTAGTTGGTCTCAACGCCATACTATCTTTGATGAGAACTTTCCTCCTTTCTTTCGGATTTCCAGAACCCACCAAAGAAACAGTCACCGAAGTAATTACATCTCCTCCAATCTGCTACGATGAGCTACCTCCAAAAATCCAAACTCAACCGGCTGGGCCTTCTGTGGCCGGTACATCTTCATCTGCAGCCCCACCCTCTCCTCCAAACACAACCATTCCAAAACAAAAAGCTCCAACCCAACAAGTTCCATCCCCTGTTCACAAAACTCTTCCTCATTCAAAAGCCTGGATTAGAAAACATGACGAGGTGCTGGATATGGACTTTGATAACATTTGGGTGATCACAAAGTGTTTTGCTCATGATAACTGGAAAGACATAACCCAAGCCCTGAAATCCCTCCTAAAATGCAATGTGGTCATCAATCCTCTCTATGTTGATAAAGCCCTGATTTCCATTCTGGATCAGAACATGGAGTCTTTATTCGTTAATCCAGGGCAATGGACTCTTTTCGGTGATTTTTGTTTGGCAATGGAAAAGTGGGATGCTTTCAAGCATGGAAGACCTGGTTTTATCAAAGGATATGGTGGATGGATCTCGATCGCTAATTTCCCATTAGACTTTTGGACCCGAAAATCCTTTAAAGTCATTGGATCCTACTTTGGAGGTTTGGAGGATATCAACATCGACACTCTAAACCTTATCACAGTTTCTGAAGCTCGCATCAAAGTCAAAAGAAACTTATGTGGTTTCTTGCCTGCATCTATTGAAATTGCTCACCCTACTAGAGGTAGTGTTTTTTTAAATTTTGGTGATATTGAATGCTTAGAGCCCATGCCACAGTCCAGAGGAAAATTATCTTCAAAAAATTTCCATAATTCCATCGACATTGTTCGTATGCAGTCAGTGTTCAATGATCTTAAAATTGCTTCCTGTTTGCCTAAGCTTGCTTCTCCTTCGCTTGAGAATCCACCGAACCTATCCAAATGTCCTTTCCCCATTCTTACCCTTGTTCCCGCTGAAATTCAAACTTTACCGCCACTTCATCTCTTGAACCACTAATTACAAATGAGCCACTTCTTCCTTCCGAACCTATCATAATTCAAAGTTTACCCGCCACTTTACCCGCCACTTTACCTTTTGAACTATCTCCCCCAAACGAGCCTCCCCTCTCTGAACCTACCATTGCTCTTCCTTCATCTGAACTCTCTCCCTCTTCATTAAATGAAGTCGCATTTAACTCCCAATCTATGCATGACGATCTTCATTTATTGCCAGCCTCTTTGCATGAAGACCTTATTGACAACTCTTCATCTCTCGAACCAACTATCATTCCCAACTCCAACTTCCATCTAACCTCTTCCCCTCACTCCACCTCTTCCAACCTCCACTTAAATTCCCCGACACTATCTTTAATGACCTCACCTTTAGCCGTCAATCCCAACTCTTCTCCCTCCTTCTCCAATGGCCTTTGCACCCTTGTCTCCCCCCTTCCCACAAACATTAATAACTCTGAATTTTCTACTTTTGAATTTTCTTCTCTGCCTCTTCAATCTCCCCCTCTTGCCTCCTCTTCCGCAAAAGCCCCTTCCATTCCCAATTCACTTACCACACCTCTTTCTTCTGACTCTGCCTCCCATGTTCCTTTTCCCACAACCTTTTCACCAGTTCCTTTGTTCTACTCAAGTAAGAAAAAATCACCCGTTAAGCTAAATTCAGATACTCTGGAAGACATCGGAACTGCTTCGGTTGTGGCTTGTAAAATCACCTCCTCAGAAATTGCTTCGAAAACCGGCTTGCTTTCAAACCTTCACATATTCTCCCAAAAACTCCTTCAACCCCTTCCAACCCCAAGCTTCCCTTCTCTTCATCTAATGAGATTCTGCTAGCCTCTGTTCACGAAAGCTCCGATAACGATTCTGTCTATAGCGTGAGCTCTATTGAATCTGACTACCTGGATAATAATCCACAAGATGCAATTTTGAATACAGAAGTGTATCCCGCCGATTTATCCGCCTTAGCAGAAGACCTCTCAGAGTGTGTCTTTCCGGATAAATTCAACAAAGTTATTCAAGATAGCGGCCTCAAGCTAAAAGCTATCACATCCTCTGCTCAAGGATGAAGATTTTATCTTGGAACACAAGAGGTCTTGGTGATTTTGATAAACGTACCTCTATCAAGAAATTGATTCTTCACATTTGTCCAGATGTCGTCCTTATCCAGGAGACTAAAATGCCTTTCCACGATAAAAAGATCATTAAATCTCTTTGGAGCTCAAGAAATATAGGATGGACCTCCCTTAGTTCTAATGGGAGGTCTGGAGGCCTACTCATCATGTGGGATGAAACCAAAATCCAAAACATCGACTTCATACCAGGTATCTTTTCTCTAACGGTTAAATTTCTCTATGCACAGGACAAGCTCTACTGGATTACAAACGTATACGGACCAAATGATAATCGGTTACGTCCGGTTTTTTGGAATGAAATTAGCACCTTTGCCTCCTCAATTAATTGCTCTTGGTGTATTGGTGAAGATTTTAACATCACTCGATGGGTTAAGGAGCGTCAACCTTGTAGAAGAACCACAAGAGGAATGCGACAGTTTAGCAATCTGATTCTAATCTCAAATTGAAGGATTTGCCACTTTCAAATGGATTATTTACTTGGTCGAAGCCTGGAGATGAAACTGTCCGATCTCTCATTGACAGATTCCTTGTCTCTGAAAGTTGGGATATCACCTTTGATAATTCTAGATCCTCAAGGCAATCTCGCACCGTTTCAGACCACTTCCCATTACTACTTGAAGCTGGTTCTTTTAAATGGGGGCCTCCTCCATTTCGTTTCTACAACTCTTGGTTGTCTCTTCCTCTTGCCGATCCTTAATTGAATTTGAGATATCGAATGATCCATCTTATGGCTGGGCTGGCTTCATAATTATCTCGAAACTAAGGCATCTCAAAGAAACTTTAAAAGCTTGGTTCTCTGAACATGAGCTTCAGAAACGTATGCTAGAAAACTCTCTACTATCTGAAATCGATTCCTCTGACAACAAGGCTGATTTAGCACAATTATCTCACCAGGAGATTATTCGTTGGACTGAGGCAAAATGTGGAATACTACAGCTGTACAATGAGGAGAAGAACAACATCAAAAAATGTAAGCTACATTGGCTCAAGGAGGGAGATGAAAATACCAGTTTTTTTCACAAATTCCTCTCGGCAAGAAAGAGAAGATCCTTGATATCATCACTTCAATCTGACTCCGGATCTTTGGTTACTGCACCTGAAATCGAATCTGAAATTCTAAGTTTTTTCGATAACTTATACTGCAAGCTTCCTGGACACAGATCGATTCCTTGTAATCTAAGATCTTCTAGACTTTCAGACCTGCAAAACCAAGTTCTGATTCAACCTTTCTCTCAGGAAGAAATTTATATTGCAATCAACTCGCTTGGCAAAAACAAGGCACCAGGCCCGGATGGTTTCACTGTGGAATTCTTTGCCTCTTTTTGGGTTCTCTTTAAGGCTGATTTCCTTCAATTCTTTGCAGAATTCCATCAAAATGGTCATCTCAACTTATGTTTGAAAGAAAATTTTATTTGTCTCATCAAGAAAAAATAAGATGCTTGCCGAATAAAGGACTTCAGACCTATAAGCTTAATTAATTATGTGTATAAAATTCTGGCAAAGGTCCTAGCTGAGAGAATGAAATCAGTCATGTCTTGTGTGATCTCTAAGTATCAAAGTGCTTTCATCCAAGGTCGACAGATTCTAGATCCGATCCTTATTGCAAATGAAATTCTGGAAGAATATAGGGTCAAGAAAAAACAGGGTTGGATCCTCAAGTTGGACTTCGAGAAAGCTTTTGACTGCGTTGATTGGGAATTCTTGAAGGAAGCCCTCCATAGAAAAGGATTTCATCCTAAGTGGATTAGCTGGATTATGGGTTGTGTTTCAAATCCTAAATTTTCTGTTTTCATCAATGGAAGACCAAAAGGCCGCATAGAGGCCTCAAGAGGCTTAAGGCAAGGGGACCCTCTTTCCCCTTTCCTCTTCCTGCTAGTTGGGGATGTTTTCAGTGCAATGATAGACAATGCCTATTCTAGAGGCATATACGAAGGTTTTGTGGTTGGCAAAGATAAAACCCATGTTCCTTTACTTCAATTTGCAGACGATATTCTTCTATTTTGCAAAGATGACGGCCGAATATTGGATACTCTCATTCATACCATCGAGCTTTTTGAATGGTGCTCAGGATTGCGGATTAACTGGTCTAAATCTTCCCTTTGTGGAATTAATATTGAATTGGCTCGAGTGGATGAACAAGCTTCTAAACTTGGTTGCAAAGTTAAAAGTTTGCCTGACTTATCTCGGGCTACCTTTGGGGGGACATCCCAACCACTTATCATTTTGGCCGCCGGTATTAGACAAAGTCCAAAAGAAGCATAGATGGCATCACTTCTATCTCTCACGAGGAGGAAGACTCACTTTATGCACTTCGGTCTTGTCTAACATTCCCCTATATTATCTATCTCTTTTTAGAATGCCCTCGCAGGCCTCCATGGCTTTGAAAGGATGGTTCGTAAATTCTTTTGGGCTGGATCCAATTCTAACCGCTTATGCAACATGGTGAGATGGAATATAACTGCTAAAGCTAAAGCTTGCGGAGGTCTCGGCATTGGTGAAATTCACTTCAAAAATTCTGCTTTGCTTGCTAAATGGGGTTGGAGATTCCATAAAGAGCCAAATGCTTTGTGGAGTCAAATTATCGCTAGTATCCACGGATGCAATTCCAACTCTTGGTTGTTGAGTCGTAAGTCGACTTCTAGTCTGAAGAGCCCCTGGTTGAACATTGTTAAGGAATGGGATAGATTTCATTCGGTGCCTACTTTGAAGATTGGAAATGGTTCAAAAACCTTATTCTGGCATGATCATTGGATCGGTTCATCAAGTCTTAAGACTGTTTTTGCTGATTTATTCTCCCTCTCTACCAAGCAAGATGAAACAATCTCGTCTTTTTGGGACCCTTTTACACAGTCATGGCAGCTTGATTTTAGAAGATTTTTGAAGGATGAGGAAATCAATCTATTCACTGACCTTCTTAGTTTGCTCTCTATCAAAAGAATTGATTCAAATCCGGATGTTCTTCATTGGCCTTTGGAAACCTCGGGAGCATTTTCAGTTAAATCAGCTACTGCTTTTTTGGGATCCAGCTCTCAAATGCCAAAAGCTTTGCATAAGGCTGTTTGGAAATCAAAGAGTCCGAAAAAAATCAGTATTTTTATTTGGATCCTATTGAATGGAAGAGTGAACACTGCTGTTTTCCTCCAAAGGAAGTTGTCATCCCATTACTTGCAACCCTCTATCTGCCACTTATGCCTCCAATCCAATGAAGACAGTCACCACATTTTCTTCTCATGTTCATACTCTACTAAATGTTGGAACAAGCTCTTGAGCTCTTTTGGTTTGTCTTGGATTTTTGCTAATGATGTCAAGCAAAATGTGCTTCAACTCATTATTGGGCCTAAGATCAAGAAGAAATCACGAACGCTATGGATCAATGCTGTGAAATGTTTGCTTTATGAACTTTGGTGGGAAAGAAACCAAAGGACTTTTCAAGACACTTCTCTTCCGTGGCTCTCTCGTCTTGAAGCCGTCAGATTGCACGTCTCAACTTGGGCCTCTTCCTCTTGCAAAGAATTCTCTGGCACCTCTATTCGAGACATCTACTCCAACTGGGACAACATAGTTCATCTCTAGCCTTTTGTCTATCTATTTTCTTTGCTTTCTCTTGTATTCCTGTTTTGAAGCCTTTTGACTGCTCTGGTTTTTTATTATGTTCTTTGTTTCCCTATGTACTCTTATTCATCTTTTCAATGAATAAAATTGTCTCTTGTTTCAAAAAAAAAAAAAAAAAAACCCTAGAGGCTTTATTTCTTTTGGTCAGACTTAACATTCATGAGAATGGAGTAACTCACGGATCAAATGCAACTCCAAATCCACAACCTCCATTTGTAACTGAAACCTTTCTTCATCAACCTTGTCTAGAAAATCCCTATCCACATAATCGAAAGCCTTTTCAAAATCATTTTTGAAAAGAACCCCTTCGAGATTTCGCAACCGTTACTTTTCGATGGCCTTGTTGGCGATTAAGGCTCGATAAAAAGTTTGTCTACCCTCAATGAAGGCACTTTGGGAGCCGACAATCCTAGAGGGAAGAACATTTCTAAGTCTGTTAGCTAAAAGCTTGGCCAGAATTTTATACACGCTAGTCACTGGACTAATGGGCCTGAAGTCTCCAACCTTTCTAGCTTTGTCATTTTTTGGAATAAAGGCATACAAAGGTTTCGTTTATAGTGCTATCGACAATACCTCTCTCATAAAACTGAGAAAAGAAACCTTCCAAAGATCCTCCTTCACAGTATTCCGACAATCTTGGAAGAAGGCCATAGAAAAACCGTCTGGGCTCGGGCCTTTACAACGGTCAAAACTGAAGACCATTTTAGGCACTTCCTCTAAAGAAAAACAGACAATCTGAGAGACATAATTAGATTCAGATATGAGCCTCCAATCCCATCCGTCTAAAAAAAACATATGGATCTAGTTATAAGAGTATAGAGAATCATTTGAATTTATAATTAAAGCAATGGAGGAAGAGGAAGAAACTTTATTTACCGATTTTAAATGAGAAAAAAAATATTATTTTGGTTTATGTACTTTTAGATCTGTTTCATTTTAGTATGTTGATTTTTGAACTTCCAATTTTAGTATGAGTTTTCAATTAAAAACAAAATTAATTATAATAAGTTTCTTTGTTAATTTTTCTTTAAAAACATCTCTATAAATTTTAAAAATATGTTCACATAGAGAACGTTAAGGGAGAATGGGAGAATAGGTTTTCTATATTTAATGGATTATACACAAACATGTACCCTTTGTACCCTTTATATAGGAGTACATGAATACAACAAATACAAGAGAAGATCGTAACATCCATATTATAATAATATATAATAATATAATATAAATCATATCTTCACACATTATATCGTTTATTGAACAATAATAATTATTATTGAACTAATTTTGATTAAAATTAATTTTAAATTTATTATATGAACAAAATTTAAGCTTTATTGGAAGTACAATATTTTTTTTGGAAACCAAGAAATCAGAGCTTCGCTCCACTATATCCAGGGTAATGAGAAATATTTACATCATGCCTGGACATGATAAATAAAATAATGCACAGCCCACCTATGTGGCTCAATATGTGCCACAATCTATTTTTGTTTACTTTATTTGTTTACCATATTGGGCCACATAGGTGGGCATTATTGCTCGGGTATGATGTAAATATTCCTCCGGTGTAATTATGCCCGTCCTTTGGCCAGACACTGGAAATCTTTTTTGTATAATAATTAAAAATGAACTCTCTTAAAATTCTAGTCCCATTTGATTTCTCCAATTAATAAAACTATTCTCCTTTCTGTCGGTGGACGTTAGTGAAGGACATAAATCATCATGTTCTTTACCTTTTTTTTTCTTTGATTGTTGTTCCGTTTTCCTAACAGAGGACTTTGTCAGGCTCATACCCTTCCATTAATTTATAATTAGAAATAGGAAATTGTAAGCTGTATGTGCCAGAGCAAGATGTACCTATTTTCTTAGACTGCTTATCAGTTGGTACATTTTGCTTCTATCTGTTTCAATATGTTTTAATGCCAAACATTGGTTCTTTATTGTACTCTTCCAGGTTTGCTCGAAGAATTGTATTTGAAGGAGGGCATATTGTTGATCCTGAGCAGGTATAGGAATCCCTCATTTAGAATTTCATCTTGCATTTTCTTAGAATAAATAGCCAGAAAATTTAATTTACAGAATTGCATAGCGTCATCTTAATCAGAAGTTCAAACCCCAGCTTAATCCAAAACTTGATATCTTAATCATATGATCAGAGTATCCATTTCAATAAAAATCCAGAAATTGTGCCCCTGAAATTTAATGTTTTCTTTTGTCCAGTCTTTATGTCTCCATTCTAAATACTCTCCTTTGATCATTATGACAGATTTAGATGCTCCATGAAACAGGCATTTGCATGGTGCTATTCAATTGAGTTATATTTCTCTTCAAATAGTAATCTTTATCAGCATACACATCTAGTGGTTAACGTCATAGTCTTTCTCTTTCGAGAGACAATGGGACACTTAATAAGCACTAAGCAACTTCTAACCTTTGGTTTCTGACCAGATGATAGAGTTCAATAACTTGGACTAAGATATAATTCATATGATATTTGGATTACTAGCCTGGTGGTAATCAACCTAACTTCTGTTTACGATTTCTTTGTACTTGACCATCCATCAAAATATCTTTTTTTTTTTACACCTCGTGGTTAAAAAATTAATAGTTAAATTTGGTTGTATGTAACAGGGAGAATTCCTCTGCCCAGTGTGCAGACGCCTTGCAAATTCCACTTTGCCTGCGTTTCCTAGAGAATTAAAATTTCAAAAGAATCGGAGCAACCCATCGATGAGTAGTTCAATTGGGAGTTTGTCACATGTTTCAGGCCATCTTGACAAGTCAAGTAAAAAAGTGAACTCACTTTATGTTCAGCAAGCAGTAACTCTCCTGCAATCTGCAGCGAAGGCTGTTGGAAAGAATAAAGTTCTTAAAGATATTTCTGTACATAGACACAGGAAAGTGAATCGCAATCTTGAAGCTGTGTCCCTTGTTCTGTCTAAGTTGTACTTTTCTGGGAAACAGGATAAGTTAATAAGCTCCTCCAGGGTTAATCCTTCAATTCTAATGTGGGACACTCTCAAGTATTCCCTCGTATCAATGGAAATTGCTGCTCGTAGTAAGACTGATATGAATCCCAATATTGGCCTTAATACATTGTATAAGGAGCTTAAATCATCGGGTGGTTTTATATTGTCATTATTGCTAAAAGTGATGCAAAGCGTTAACTGTGAGGATTCTCTCCTTTTGCTTCAAAGATTTTGTGGTATCCAAGGGTTTGCAGATTCCATCTGCTCTGGAATTTCGTATGAAAATGCTAGTGACTCGTGTGGACGAGGTACAACTCCGAGGCTTTGAAGCATCTTTATCTTTTTGGGTTATTTTTGGTGAACCAGTATTGATTTTATCAGTCAGTCTCACTATGCTCACTGGGAGATGTGTGCAATTTATGGCTGGGTTGAATGTATACCTAAAATCATGTCATATTTTTTCAAATATCCATCCGATTTCTGTATGGGACAAGTCCTTTATGAATTAATTCTCAAAGTGATTAAATATGGTGGCTCTTTACTTATGTACATGATGTTTCAATAAATGCCAAGTTTTTCCATATTAATCTTCAACTGTTCAACTTATAGTTTTCTGATTGATGGTTTTTTTGTTGCAGGTATCCTCCACATCTTGACCAGCCTTCGTGTCGAACTGCCACAGTTTGATATCCAGTTTTTGAGCCGAGTATCTGACCCTGTTCTTGCTCATGACTCATTTGCGTCGTTGATGTGGGTACTCTTTTGCCTTCCTTTCCCCTTCTTATCGTGCAAGGAATCCTTGATATCCCTTGTGCATATCTTCTACCTAGTTTCTGTGGCCCAGGTATGTTTGAGTCATTTAAAGTTTCAAGGTTGAATATGTTTTCCAAATTTATATTTGTAATTTTTAAATATTTATTACAGGCTATAATCACATCTTGCATCAAGTACCAATGCATGGTAGACGGGTTGGGTTCTAGTGATTGCTTGATTGCTGATATTTGCAAAATTATTGGCGAAACTGAATATGTACGACAGTATTTTGTTTCAAATTACACAGAGCCGTCTTGTGATGTTAAGGATATTATTCGTAGCTTGACTTTCCCTTATCTGCGGAGATGTGCACTACTTTTAAAACTACTAAATTCTTCCACACGAGTGCCACTTTTTTATGGAGAGACTGTTTTGGAAACATATCTTGCTGGTGATGAGATTGACAACATGACGCTGGAACTCAATGAAATAGAGAAGGTTGAGAAAATGTTCGAGATCCCTCCATTGGATGTTGTTCTTAAGGATGGAGCATCGCGGTCACTTGTTTGCAAATGGTTTCTTCATTTTAATAAAGAATTTGAACTTCAGAGATCTAAAAAAATAATGCACTGCACACCTGCAGTACCTTTTCAATTAATTCGTTTACCTCAAATTTACCATGATGTATTGCAGAGGTGTGTTCAACATCTTCAACTTCTCTTGTTTATTTTTGTAATTATATTGAACTGTGTCTAATTGAACTTTATGCTTCAACAGATACATAAAAAAGAAATGCCCTGACTGCAAACATGTTAATGATGATCCCGCATTATGCCTTCTATGTGGTAGACTGTGCTCTCCAAGCTGGAAACCATGTTGCAGGTCTTTTTTCCTTCTATAAATAATCGTACTTAACCGATGTGGTCTAGTGGTCAAGAGAGCCATGTCCATTTACATAGGAATTAATTTCCTACATGTTTTCTTGACATCCAAATGTTGTAGGGTGAGGGGGTATGTCTCGTGACATTAGTCGCGTGCAAGTTGGTCCAGACAAGAATATATATATAAAAAAAAAACGTACTTTCAAAATTAACTTAGATGGAATGTGGTCTAATACCATCAAACTTGTTATTGTTGCATGCTTTACTGTTAGCTATGAAATTTTCAAAGTAGAATTATTTTTTGTCTCAAGGGAAAGTGGATGCCAAGCTCATGCAAATATCTGTGCTGCCGGCACTGGTGTATTTTTACTGATTAAGGTGCGTCAAAATTTCCTTTTAACTTTTTATTTTGGGATCCTTTTGTGTTGCATATATTTTTCCTGACAATGGGATCAAGAGCATAGCACTAACTCTATAATCTTGTAACCAAAAGGTTATTGGGTTCCCCACCCAGAACATTGTTGAATTAGAAAAAGGGATAAACTAAATAAGGTTCCTCTTTATTTTGACAGAGGACCACAATTCAACTGCAGAGATCTGCACGACTGGCTCCTTGGCCATCTCCTTATTTGGATGCTTTTGGTGAAGAGGTAAACTTCCATTTTCATTAACTGTTCTATCGTTATCATTATTACTCTTCTACTACTATTTACTTGTTTTGATTTTGGTTTCTTTATGATTCAAGAGCATTTTTCTCTGTTGTCGTCTTCTGCTGTAATCTCTAGTTTCCTTTCTTGCTGCAGGATATTGATATGCGTCGAGGGAAACCATTGTATTTGAATGAAGAGCGTTATGCTGCCATATCATACATGGTGAAAAAACAAACTCTTTAAGTATTTTTGCCGCACCAAGTTTAAGTTTTTTCTGCTCTGAGTCATTTCATTCAGAATCAAGATCAACTATTAACATTTAACCATATAGCAACCTATCTAGTTTTGAGAGACCCAAAATTAACTCCCGAACATGCCCAGTTCTGCGACAGTTGCATTTTTTGTTTTTTGGTTTCTTGGTTTTCCATTACTATTTATTGATTACTGTTGTTTATGGAGGTAGAACAACAAACCTAGTATTCTTTAATCTTTTTTGTTTGATTATCCATGGTAGATTAAGTTTTTGTTTTTTAGGTTGCTTGTCATGGCCTTGATCGAAGTTCGAAGGTTCTAGGCCAAACTACAATTGGGCCCTTCTTGACAATTTGATCTGGAGTAATATTTTGGGGCGATTCCTTTGGCCACTACCACTGCTCGGATTTTGCGCTTACCTGTGTTATTGTTCGTGCTGAATGCCTTGTCCTAGTTTGCCTAACTGAGAAGTATTTGTCGGCTTGGAGAGGCATTGATAGGGATGTCGGATACAGGTATGATGAACTAAAATTCTATTCACATAGATATTAATTCTGCATCAGAGGAATGTATATTAGTTGATCTTGTATAGCTTTTCTCTGGCCTGAAGTAATCAATCACTAATATGTACTTCAATCTTTATTTCGAAAAAATATATTTATATTTTTCGTGACCAAATGCTTTTGTTACCTTTAAAAAAGGTTTGTTTGGGTTCAATAGGTGTACTAATACTAAATGACCGGTGATTTAGTGGCAGTGGGCGGCAAAGTTCTAAAATTGTTTTCTACTTGTTTTCAAGTATAAATTTGAGATGTTTAGGGAACCAAAATCCAAAAGCTGGTATCTATCAGCTTTACAATGGTTGATACATTAGTAAATAATTTGTTTTACCAGACGAAACTGATGTTGGCTGCGTTTCCACTTTCCATGCGGCTGGCGCTGCTCTCTCTCTCTTCTGATTCGACTTCTCTTCATTTGACAAGTTTTGCTTTTGCTTTTAATTAGTATTTTTTTGGATAATGTATTCATATTTTGGTTTGTTCAAGTTTTGGTTGTCATGAATCTGTACTCCCGTTAGTGTTTTTAGAGTTGAGAATGATACCCTTTATCTCTTCACATGTTGGAGCCAGGAGCCAGGAGCCGGTGGCCAAAATGATGGGAAAGGTGCATCACCTTTCCATGAGCAATGGTTCGGAATTAGCTCCGAAGTTCACGTGTTTGAATTGCGCTCGTAAATAGGCCGAGGTCATCTGGTATGTATTTAAGTGGTGAAGCATTGTTAGGGAGGTTCCTTAATTTCTGAATCAAAGTGGAGTTTTATATTCGCATTGGCTTCTTTTTGTTTGGGGGTGGGGATGGGGAAAGTGGTGGTGGTTTGAGGGGAGTTTCATTTTCTACTTTGTCAAATTCTGGAATATGTTGGTGTAATTATAATGGAAGGGTTTTTCTTATTTGATTAAGAACAGTAACATTTCATTGATTCATTGATGTGATGAAACTTAAAAAACAGAGATCCTATCCAAAGGATTACATTTTCTTTTCTCTCTTTTTAACTGGTCATACTTCCATTAAACAATTATAATGGAGGGGAACTAACAAACTCTATACAGGGTACTACTATTCTCAAATAATATGAGAGCAAAATATCGATTCTAGGATCGTACCATGACCGTGGTCTTGAACTGGTGTTCTATTGTTTTTGTAGGTAGTCTAAAGTTTATTGAACCCATAGGTAGGAATCTGCACAATGAAGCTTCAAAAAGTTCATAGGGAAAAGTAGAAGGGGGAACTTATTGTGCTTTTCACTAAATTTTTTATCTGTTAATTTTCATTGAAAAATATCAAAGTTCACTAAATTATTTATTTGTTAGTCTTTCATGTTTAACCTTTTTTCAGGTCTCTTCAAGTGGAAAATGGGTTTCTTTGGAATAACAATGGGGAGGGAAAAGTGTTGATAACGTTTTGGTGTTAGTCTTTAGGGGAAGTGTTATTTGCCGTTTAGGAATGCGAAATTTCTTGGATTCTTCGAAATTTTTCTAATATCAACTTTGCTTTGTTGAAAGTTTACTTCGGAATCAGAAATTTGTGTTATGTTTTCGAGATTACAACAACTAAGGGTGGGGGAAACTCGAACCCAAGACCTCTAGGTCATTAGGTGTATATTGATGTCGCTTGAGCTATTGCTCTATTGGCGAAATTTGTCTTCTGTTGGCTGAAATATTTTGGAATGGAATTTTAATATACTTCTAAATAATGTTGGGATAGACAACTACATTTATTAGAACTTCAAAAAAATCAAAAATATTTTTTTACTATGATTATATTACTCATATTTATTATGATTGTTGCTATAATTATAATTACATATAATAATAGAAACATTTTTTTAATTATTTTATCAATATATTCAATTTTTTTTTTTGTTCAATTGTTATAAACAACTTTGTCAATTTTGAGAAATTTAATTTATATTTTTCTCTTTAGTCAATTTTCAAATGTGCAGGTGCCTCATTGAATAAAATGAAAGTTTGTATATATATATATATTTTTTATATATTGGGTTAAATACATTTTTGGGTTGTGTTGTGTTCAAAATCATGAAATTTTCATGGGATGGTTTGACCTAAAATTAACTTAACACGACTAACTTGAATTTATTATTTAGTTAAAAAAATATTTTTTTTTTGTACCTATAACATAATAATGTTATTTGATTATTTAGATTATATGTATATTTATTTTATTTAATTTAACTTTTTATTTGTTAATATGTTTTAAATTTTGTTTTAAGTCTTTATAATGATCATGATAAAAATATATACTAAAATGTCATCTAATTTTCTTGTTTTAATTATTTATTTGTTTTATGGTATATAGTTGACATTTTCTTTTATACTAATAATGAGTGACTTTTTAAGGACAAAAAAAAAAAAAAGTGACTTTTGATTGAATGTTTTATTTGTTGATTATTTATATAATTCATTAAATTGATATAATAATGATTAGTGATTCTATTTTGTTTATGTATAAAGTATGACTACTTTGATTTATTTGCAATCTATTGATGAATTCGATAATCTAACCCAACTCGAAAATATAGGGTTGGGTTGGGTTGTTTGTTTAATTGGGTTGGGTTGAGTTGTTTGTTTAATTGGGTTAGGTTTGGTTAGGTTGAAAAAATGATTAATTTGAAAATTTGGGTTGTGTTGAAAAGCTCTTCAACCCAACCTAACTCATGTTCACGGAAAGAGATGAAAAAAAACATGTGGAATTCATGGGGGTGTAAAACTACCCTTCTATTCCAATCTCCAATGATAATATGTTTGCATGTAAGATGAATTGGATAGGTGTAAATTGGCAATAACGTTTTTCAATAAGTTTTTATTGAAAGTTTTGAAATTGGAAACTGAAATGAGGAGTTTAGAGATTTTGGAAATGAATGAGATTAAAGGTTTATTTATTTTTATTTTATTTATTTTTAGTATAATTGGAGGGAGTGAGACCAACAAAACTCTATATAGAGGGTACAATAGTTCTCATGAGCCAAATATCGATTCGCAAAAGAGAACAAAACTCTACATAGAAGACATATAGTTCTCATGAGTCGAATATCGATTTTAGGATCGAACTCATAACCGTGGTGAATGAGATTATAGATGTAATTTGGAAAAGAAAGAATTCTAACATATTTAAGATGTAATTTGGAAAAAGAAAGAATTTTAACTTGTGTACCCACTGCAATCCTTAAATTGATTTGCTTCTAAAGTGATTATTTCTATAATCCTAAATTTGTATTTTTGATTTTCTTGTTATTCAGACTATTTTTGGGTGAGGAAATCTCCTTCCAAAAGCTGCTTATGTGGTGATTGAGTGTAGTCGCTTCGATATTGTTTGAGAATTAATGTATTGGTTTTTTTTTTATTGAATTATTCATGAAAAACCCATTTTTAATGGACAAAAATATATGTTTGTGGTTGTCCAAAACTATCTTTAATGGCCATAGATGAACGATATGGACCAACGATAGAGTCAAAATATATGTATGTGTAGGAAACTCTACATTTTGTTCATGTGGTATTTAATGGTGCCATAAAAATTCCTTTTATTAATGAAAATATTGAAAAGTAATGAAATTTCTGTGGCATCCAATGTACCACATAAACAAAATGTAGAGTTCACAGGTAAATTTTACTCCCAGCGACATTATCTAAATTTACTTTTATACTTGCAATACAATTTTGCTTCCGTTGTACCATGTTTGTGATGGGTTTTTGGAGATGGTGAAAACTCTTTGGATGAATTTAATCAATAATCTTTTTTTTCGGATATTCGTGACTGTCTGGACATAGGAAATTGATTCCTAAGTAGATGTCCACCATAATTTGAACTCATCAAAGTATTCCAAAATTCTTTTTGATTACTTGAATCACTTCATAATGGTTGAAAGTAATTAATACACTATTTCTTATTTTAAGAGTTTAGGTGAAATGTAGATGTATTATAAGAAAATGATACTTCAAAAGCATTCAACTCCGAACTAAAAATTTATTTTGAAGGTTAGATTTGAATTATTTTGAAAGTTATTATTATATATCATTTATGCATGACATAAATAATATTAAAATATGAGTAGAACTTATATTTATATATAATTTTTTTTTACAAAATCTAAAATTTGGAAGGCCACCATACATGCATATATGCTAAAAATACTAAAAAACGTAAAACTCATTTTTATATATAAAAAAGTTAACTAATCTAAAAATTTTGGAGAGTCGTCCTCGAAAATACGTGCAAAAAATTATATTTTTCAATTATGCATGAGACTCACTTTAAATATATAAATAAAAATTCAATCTCAAATTTTTTGGAGGGTCATGCCCTCCTAACTCCCTTTTATTACTCTGGTGTGATTGTCAAAGCCAACTAATACATAGGCAAAAAAAGTATATATTATTGATTAAGAGATTGCATGTTGGAATCTTTCAATGTATTAATTAAAGATTAACTTGGACAAATGGAGCCAAAGGTAGCATAGCTCTACTGGCATCTTGTATGACCTAGTAACCATGAGGTTACAGGTTCGAATCCCCCTCCCCCAATTGTTGTATCAAAAAAAAAAAACTTGGACAAATGATAGATTTTTAAAGCTATTATAAATTGGTTAATTTCAAACCAATGAGCAAAAATAATGTAGATTCTGAAAGTTAGAGACATCATGGGCAAAAATGATTCAATTAAATAAATTAATGGTTTCAATCAAGCTCACAAAATTAATAGTTTCGATTAATGCTAATAAATACGTCATTTTCATTATCTTTTCCCTTTTCCTTTTTTCATTTTCCCATCCCAACACAAAACAGAACTCGACTTTTCATCTTCCTCATGACGGCTTTAGGGTTTGAAGTTCTCTAAAGTTCGATTTCTGACCAGTCGTGGTGAGTTTCTGCACATTCCGAACAATACCTTCCTTCCGCTTGAGACGTCGATA
>JBBMEF010000018.1:14852659-14872644 GCA_037832685.1 Sicyos baderoa | reverse complement strand
GACGGCTCATGGCCGGTCATAAATCTTAAACGATGACCGTCAACGCCGGTCATCGTTTTGACAGTTTCTACTAGTGATACAACTAGTAGAAATAATATATATATTATTTTTGATACAATAATATTAGGGGAGAGAAATTTGAACCTACAATCTCATGGTTACCAGATCGTACAAGATGCTAGTAGAGTTATGCTATTATTGTTGGCCGCAGAAATAATATATAAATGTTGACATATGTTCATTTCTTGTTTCACTTACATTTGCATGCTAATTTAAGAACTTGCAAATATATAAGTGAAACATATTGAAGCATCGATCCCATCATCTATTTGTACTGATATAAAATTATATAAGTGATCGTTCTACAGAGTTTGATTTTTGATTAGTCACTCTTGGGTAGAAAGATTTAAATTATACTCTGGTTTTTTTAGTGTGCTATAAGAAACTTGTATGGAATAACAAGGTACAAATTAGAAAGAAAAAAAAATTCAGGGATATTATTGTATAATAGTATTATAGTATTTAGTATGTTACTTTTATAAGTGTGTCACGATTTTTTAGAAAATATAAATCTTCTACTTTTCATTAGTTTTCCACAAAAAGGCTATACATATAATTTCAAATCTCAATCCTTCTAACAAAAGTTAGATAATATAGCTCCAAAAAAAACGTTAGATAATATAATTATAATATTCAAATGAAATAAATTTTAAAGAATATATTAATAATATTTAATATAAATTTTATTAATAATAATACTAAGTGCTCAATACACTTAAAACTAAGAGAAGAGAACCAAAAAACCTACATAGAGCCCACAACTGCTCTCAAAATAATATGAAAGTTAAATATTGATTTCCAAGATTGAACTCGTGATCGTAAAGTTAAAATAGATTAACATCAAACAAGATAACCAACTGCGCGACCGACTTACAAATTAGGAGATTCAAATGAAAATCATGTGCCTAATTAATTTAATCTGTAATTTTCAATTACTGTCATAAACAGTCTTGTAATAGATAATCTACCTTTAAGAGATAATGAGATGACATAATTAAAATATATGAAAAAAAAATACTAAATTATAGACCAAATATTTATATAATTAAAATAGACCATTAAAGTTTTTTTTTTTTTTTTATTCGTGAGAATAAATATTTATATAATATTTTTTTGAAAAAAATACCGTTATCAGACTATAGAAAATTTTCTAAAAGTTATACCCAACTATTTAAAATTTATGAGTAGGATTTTGATATGGAAAACCATCAATTAAAATCTTTATTCTATGAGATTACAATAATGAGTAGCAAGATTATAATCCAAGACTTCTTGATCTTGAACCCAAAATATTTTTCTTATTAAGAAAGCCAATCATTTGAATTTCAAATGAATTAAAATAGGTAACTCTCTAGGTTACAATATATTTTACCAAAAGATTAAGGGGGTGTTTGAGGTAAAGAAGTGAAATAGATCGAATGGGTCAGTTGCGCAATAATTTCATTATTTAGTTGTAAGCTAGTTCAACACTCGCGTCAAGGATTTGATATCTGCAATCGGTATTTGTAATTCTCTCTCCTAATTTATACTAAAAAAGTGAAAAATTGAATGAGAAAGACAAAATTATTTTCTTTATTTTTGTTGTTTTGACCCCTGATAATCACCGTAGTCACATTTCTTCAAAATTACTTTATTTAATATTTTTTATCATAAACATTTTTTTCCACAATTATTTTTCCATCATATTTTTATTCTTCTTATAATTATTTTTGCATCCCAAACACAAAAAATGATTATACCCTAGCAATTGTTCTCTTCATACCCAAACACTTTTTCAAAATTATTTTCTTTTTCTCAAATACAAATAATTATTGTGCTTCTCCAGGGCAAACACTCTATTTTAAAAAGCACTCTTTAAAAGTAAGAATTTGAATGCAAACTACACCGGTGTAATAAAACCAATTGATTTGTTTGAGGAGAGTAAGTTAACTGAAGGGTTGATATCACTTAGGGTGTTTGGGCCACCAAGAATGAAGAGGAGAATGGAAATAAGAATGATTCTTCGTGTTTGGGTCACCGAAAATCATTACCCCCATAATCATATTTTCCAAAAATTACATTTTTTATTCTCATTTTAACTACTTTTTGTTCTTTCTCCAACAACTTTTCATACATCACATTAGGGGGTGTTCATACATTCTCCAAAAATCGATCCAATCGACCAAACCGACTGAATTAGGGCAGGTCGGTCGATTTTCAAGCTTCAATCGGTCGGTGTCGGTTACAAAAATGGTTAACCAAAAAAAAATCAGTTAAGTCGGTCGGTCAACCGAAAATTTCCTTTATAAAATATTGTTATTTTCATATAATTTAATATATTTCTTATTAAATTATTATAAAATTTGCATGTATATTACAATAAGGCAAAAAAATTGAGTAAATAGCAACTTTTTGAAAATATTTGCAAATATAGCAAAATCAGATTGATAGACTCCATCAATCATGCCTGATGGAGTCTATTAGACACTATTGATGGACTCCATCAATAGTGTTTGATAGACTCCATTAATAGTGTTTGATAGACTCCATCAATAGACTCCATCAATAATGTTTGATAGACTCCATCAATAATGTCTGATAGAGTCTATAAAAAAAAAGTTGTTATATTTGCAATATTTTTAAAAAGTTGCTATAATTCTAATGCAGGGTAGAAAATTTGCTATAAAGCGCAAATTCCCTAAAATTAACTTAAATTTATATGAGTTTCCAAAAATTATTCTATAGCTCAATTTCTTAAATTAATTCTCAAATTTTCATTATAAAATTTTATGATAAATATATTTTTTAATAAAAAAATAAGAAAAAAATAATATTAATTAACAGACTTTACCGACTTAACCGACTGGTCGGTGTCGGTTTCATCTTTAGAAAACCGATAGGTCGATTCGGTGTCAATTTTTATCGAAAACCGACACCGACCGATGAACACCCCTACATCACATCACTATTTTTTACTCGCAACATATTCATTATTTTATTTTTCTCATAATCATCGCCATTATTTTAAATACAAATAATTATTACCTTCACCCCAAACACAAATAATCATTCCTCTCATAATCATTCTCCACTCTATTCTCGATCTCATTACCATTCATTCCCCTCCCTATATTTGCAGTATCCAATTATTTTAGAGCATATTTTATTTATTTATTTATGGTTAGAGAAGAACTAAATGTGAGCTTCAAATGGTAAGCCATGACCTATGATGGTTTGATGTTTGAGCTAATTTGTTTTGTTGAAGAGAAGAAAGGAAAAAGAAAAAAAAAAAAAGAAGGTGGGAGTGGAGAGTGGGGGCAGGGTAAGGGAAAAGCATTAATTAAATTGCAAGAAAGAGAAAGACCCAGTTTTTGGTGTGCAGCTCTGATTTTGAGCAGTTTGGATATGTCTCAATCGTCCTTTCTGGCTTATTTACATATACATATCAAACAAACAGTGACTAATCGAAACCTAATGCTGCTCTGAACCTGTGCCTGTGCCTGTGCCTGTGCCTGTGCCTGTGCCCTCCCAAACAACACTCTTCTCTTATGTTTTCTTTCACTTTTCTTCCATCTCCAAATGGGTTTTCTTTTAAACCTCTTTTCCTTGCTTTCTTCTTCCTTAATTCTCTTTCCATTTTTCTCATGTCTTCAAATCTTTTCACAGATGTTATAGAGTAAGTTTTATCTCATGGCCACTTCCAATGGAGGCTTTCTTCAAGCTGATGTTTCATCCCCTCCACCACCATCTCTCCCTCCATGGCTTTCCAACTCCAACGCCAACTCCACGCTCCGGCCGCCTTCCCCCTCCGTCACCTTAACGCTCTCTTCCCCCACGGTTCCAGCCTACTCCCCCATCCCCTGGCTGCAGCAGCCAGAGAGACTCCCAGATAACATGCCTCGTATGTTGGGATCGTGCGGTGGAAGCGTATTTGCTTCCGAGCTCGTCGAGTGCTGCCGAGAGCTCGACGAGGGCCACCGCGCTTGGGCAGCGCACAAGAAGGAAGCGACGTGGAGGTTAAGGAGACAGGAGCTGCAATTGGAGGCGGAGAAGGGGTCCCGGGTTCGACAGAAGATGGAGGAGGTTGAAGGGAAAGTGAAGGGTCTTAGAGAAGAAGAGAGGATTGGTTTGGAGAGGATTGAGGGTGAGTATAAGGAGCAATTGGCAGGGTTGAGAAAAGATGCAGAGGCTAAAGAACAAAAGTTGGCTGACCAATGGGCTGCAAAACACTTGAGCCTCACTAACTTTCTTCACCATATGGGTTGCACAACTAGAATTGGTGACTCCACTGGGAGGTGACAAACCAAAAGTTTTGCAACTGCCTTTCAATTTCTTTACTCTTTTATATTTGCACTTCCACTTTGTGTATCTATTCACATCTCAAATTATGCATCAATGTCCTATATTTGCTTTCTATTCACACTTCCCTTTTAATTCTGCAAAACATTTCTTCTTTACTTCCTCAACTTTCATTCTATAATGTAACATTACTAAGAGATTTTTTTTTCAGTTTATTTATTAACATCTCATTAGGAGTGTTTGAGCCACCAAGAATAAGGTGGAGAATGAGAATGTGATGATTTTCGGTGTTTGGGCCACTAGGAATGTTCCTCTATATTTACTTTTTAAAAAATCACTTTTTTCTTTCTTCTATCACATCACTATTTTTCATTCTCATCGTATTCATTATTTTATTTTTTTCTTAATCATTACATTTATTTCAAATATAAATAATCAGGTTCGAACTTGTGATAATAGTGTTTAAATAGATTAACAGTAAAGAAGATAATCAACGAATAAAGAAACTCAAATAAAGTGAAAAGAAATAGTCAACTTAGTTTGGGCAAGGAGGGCTAAGTAAGAACATGTGAAGGGCATTCAGGAGTGCATGGCTAGTTTGTGGGTGGGTCTGGTTGGGCCGGTTGGACCGAACTCCTATGAAGCAGGTTGGTTGGGCTCAAGGTTTAGCTTTCTGGGGAAAGAGCTTGTTCTTTTTAGGATTAATTATTCCATTTGGTGAGGTCCTACTCCTCAATAATTCATATGTATAACGGTTTACTCCACAAAGATCTTCAAACATCTCCCAATTTAGGTTAACAATGTTTTTTTTTTTCCCAAATACAAGTTAAGGAGGAGATTGCAAATACCGATTTTACGGATTTTCAGGTATTTTTACTTTACACTCTTTTGAGGTCTTTAGTTGTTAAGGTCGTGGGGTACAGCTATTTCTTTATCAATGTTTGTTATTTTGGGCGGCCATATTCTAGAATGTGGAACTCGCCCATCTTTCTCACTCTATAACTCTTCTCTCTCTCATCCTTTGTTATTTTCCTTCAATTTTATGTTCACAAGTAAATGTTTGAGTCAACTAGAGAAATGACGATTTAAAAAAATAGGTCGGTGGCATGATTGGTTATCTAGTTTGGTGTTAATCCATTTTCACGGTCATGAATTCAATCTCTGGAATGCTAAAAATATTTACCCTCTGATTTTATGTATTTTTATTTTTTGTGTACATCTTTTTCCATAACTCGTACATATCTTGTGAGATAATTGGGGTGTTTATTTGCCATATTTTTGGAGAATTTAAAATGAGTATTTACTAACTACTTCTAAAAGAAACTACATTCAAATGAGTTTTTATAATTACTCAAAATAATTTCTCATTTTTACTACTCAAAATAATTCTTCATGTCTAATCATTCATTTATAATTAATCAAAATAATTCATCAATACTAACCACTCATTTCTAATCATTCATTTTGAACTTTTCAAAATAACTTATTTTTAACAATTTATTTTAGTAATTTTTAAGTACTCAAAATAAATACTCATTTTAAATTCACATCCAAACAAATAATTGTCTCCAACTTCTCTATAAAATAACCACATTCAAACATGTTTTTAGGTAAAACTCCCAATTTTTAACTACTTAAAAATAAGTCATCAAACTAATTCCTCATCCAAACACCTCAAATATGATTTGGTGCAATTGTACTCGAAAATAAAATTAAAAGATGGGAGAGAGTAGTCATCTGATGGGCTGTCAGATTCTAAATTGATTTTAGGTCATTATTGAAGCTTGAGGTTTGTGAGAGACTTTAATACCCGTTTTTTAAAATAGGAAGGTGAAGGGATTTTTAATTTGCATAAACAAAACATACACTCATCCCCGTTTACACACTAGAGATTTATTATAAGCACCATTACTTTCGTTGAAATCTGGCGCCTAATAAACACCATTGATTAGGTCCAACTTTAGAGACCCCATCCTAATCGTGAACCCGTTGTACACCTACTGTATATCACAATCTTCTTTTAGGGTTATAACCTTTTCTTCTCAGCCTCATCTTTATAGAGTGATATGTTAGGAACTTTAGAATGCCCATCTAATTGGAAACATGCTTCAATCGATAATATAAGTTAGCTTATGATTGTTCCATTTGCAATATCGATCCTGCATTGTCTTGTAATTTGAATATAAATCTTCGTCATCCAGAATATCATTAAATACATTTGTGATAGGAGTGATTTTCAATGAAAATCGCATGTACACAATTCATGTGAGCAAAAAGTGGGGAGAATGGTCGTCACTTGTGATTCCAAGAATTAGGAAGGGACAAGACAACCGATAAATGCGATCGTCTTTTTTTTCGACCATCTCTTGTGAAGCCTCCGTTTGAATTGATTTGTTTTTTTTTTCTTTTTTTTTCTTTTTTTTTTTTAAATCTATAAATTTATTACAAGAAAATTGGAAGAAAAAAAATTAGATAACCGAGTTATTTAATAGGAGTTTTTTTTTTTTTTTTTGAATACAAGTTTAGGGAAGATGATTACAAATACCGACTCCAGAGATCAAACTCGTTATCATCGAGTTGAACTGAATTTCCACCAAATAATAAAATTACTAAACTATCGACCATTTCAATATTTAATAGGAGTTTTGAATCTTGGACAAAATATTATTTATGAAAATTTTAAATTACACAAAAATGTAAATTATGGAGTAAATGATACGAAGATATCGCCAACAAGAGGAGTAATTCAGTGTCACACCGAATGATGATCGTGTTTGGTAAGATATTTTTTGTGACTCACTCTCATTTCATAAGGAAGGAGTCCGGGTAAAATGTAGACTATAGTCCAGGAAGGAGAACATATTAAATTGTCTCACCAACTCTAATAAGCATTTTATTAATAAAAATATAGACTATAGTCATCGACTTTGGATGTATGCTGATCGTGATAAGCAACCAGTCATGGCAGGTGTAAATAAGATCATCTCAATTCTGAAATTCACTGCTCCGGCAACGCCATTCAGCGATTGGGTGATTCAATTTCAGGTTCACGGCGGTGTATTGGCGATATGGATGTTGCTTCCCCTTCTCAATCTTCCTCACTTGATGAGCCTCGTCGACGAATTTTGCGGGTATATGCAATTCTTCTCTGCTTTTGCTTGCTTCTGTGAATCTTATTCATATGCTTGCTAGGTTCGAGACTCACGTGTGACATTAATTTGTAAACATCTCTCGTGTCTCCATTCCTTCGATGTCTCTCGACGCCTGACCTAGATACTGAAAACTAACCATAATACCAAGTTGAAATGAGTGTATTTGTTACATTTATCCTTTTCTGTTCTACTCCCATTAGTGCCTTATGGAATGATTTGTTTGGCAGCGGCTTGCTGTGCTTGGAGTTCCTGATGACCTATTGGATCAACTACAACCTGGTTTGGTTTCTTTTGTCAAACACAACAAGTTTCTGATACCCCAGCTCGTATCTCTAATTTTGCCTTCTGATGCCCAAATCAGTGTTGGCCTTACCATGAAAAATCAATTCCGCGAAAGCATCACGTGGTTACAGTGGTTGATGTTCGAAAGCGACCCAGCTTCTGCTCTGAACAACCTCTCGAAAATGAGTGTTGGCCGGCGTGGTGTATGTGATGCTACTTGGGGAGAAAATGAAATAGCTTACAAATGCAGGACTTGTGAACACGACCCAACTTGTGCTATTTGTGTCCTTTGCTTTGAGAATGGGAATCACAAGGACCACGATTACTCCATAATCCATACAGGCGGCGGTTGCTGCGATTGTGGTGATGTCACAGCGTGGAAGCGGGAGGGATTTTGCTCAAACCATAAAGGCGCAGAACAGATACAACAACTTCCCGAGGAATTTGTCGAATCTGTAGGGCCTATACTTGATGCCCTCTTCACTCATTGGAAAAACAAACTCTTATCTGCTGCAGAAGATATTAGTAGTGTGGAAGACCCTGAATTGAGTGAGTGTAAAATGGTTGCGAATGAGTTAACATTTGCTGTGGTTGAGATGCTTTTAGACTTCTGCAACTACAGTGACAGCTTACTCAGTTTTGTTTCAAAGAGGGCGATTTCTTCAGCTGGCTTATTGGATGTTTTGCTGAGATTGGAGAGGCTGTTAACTGACAGAAGCGTAGTGAAGATAGCTCACGATTTACTTCTTAGATTGATAGGAGAACCTATATTTAAGTACGAATTTGCAAAAGCTTTTTTGATTTATTATCCTACTGTTATCAGTGAAGCGATACAACAAGACACCGGCGACCAAGTTCTTTATAAGTATCGACTTTTGCCAACTTTCTCTGTGCAAATATTCACTGTTCCAACACTTACTCCTCGTTTGGTGCAGGAAAATAACTTATTGTCCATCCTCTTTGGATGTTTAGAACATATTTTCACTTCTTGTGCAAGCAAAGATGGTCGCTTACAGGTAAAGCATCCTTCTTTATTTTCAGCTCTGAGCACTCAGTCAATTGTTATGTTGCTCTACATTCATATAATGTGTTTTTAATAGTGGACAGATGTGTAATAAATGAAGACACATGCAATAAAATACAATTGACTTTTGTAATATTTTTGATAAAATCATAGACAAATTTCCTCTGAAGACTTCATATGTCATGCCAATAATTTTAAATTAGTACTCTTTTTGGTATGGTTCTGCTTATTTCCTTTCTTATATTTGGTCTTTTCCTGTCAATAGGTAATAAAGTGGAGTAATTTGTACTATACCACCACTCGTGTAATTAGTGATGTTGCATTTGTCTTGAGTCATGATGCAGTGCCCAGATATGTAATCAATGAGCAGCAAGATATTCTAAGAACTTGGTTGAGGCTGCTGACTTTCGTGCAAGGAATGGATCCTCTGAAGAGAGAAACAAGCATCCATGTAGAAGAAGAAAATAGAAATTTCCGTTTACCTTTTAAATTAGATCATTATGTTGCCAACATTCACTCTCGATTGGTGAATGAAGCATTTTTTTCTGCTAGTAGCAGTGGTAGTGAAGATACAACTGATGCAATGTTTTTCCGAACATACAAGCAGAATCCAGATGATATAGATGGCGTTAGACATGCTAAAGTAGGACATCTATCACAGGAAAATGGTGCATGTAATATATTGGGAAAGAGTATTGTATCCACTGCTACACCAAGAGTTGCTGAAGTTTGTTCGGATACAATTTTATCGACTATTATGTGGCTGACTTACAAGTGCTTGAATATCTTAGATAAGTGGTTGGGAACTGAAGATACATTTGGAGGCATTCCAAACATGCTTGATGAGAACATTAGCATGTCACCTAGTGACAAATTTTATTCATCAAGAAAAGCATCTACCCTGGAACCAAAGAAAATGTCATCTACTGTTGAGGATTATGCCTCGGAGATTGATGCACTAAATTATCTAGGCTTGTCTGCTTGGCCAAATATAGTTTATGATGTTAGTTCGCAGGACATTTCCATTCACATCCCATTGCATCGACTGCTTGCCTTGCTTTTACAGAAGGCATCGCATAGCTGTTTTAGTGAATCTGTGATGCCAAGTGCAACAGGTGATAGTTCCTCAAACTTGTCATCTGAATATGTGGACTTCTTTAAAAGTGTTCTCACAGACTGCCACCCATATGGTTTTTCTTCATTTGTAATGGAGCATCCTCTACGCATTAAAGTTTTTTGTGCTGAGGTTAATGCTGGAGCGTGGCGGAGGAATGGAGATACAGCAGTAGTTTCTTGTGAGTTGTATCAATCAATCCTTCGGTAAGTTATTTTTTAGGGAAAAAAGGAATTTATCTTGTCATTTTCAGTCTAAGGAAATTTGTTGCTATTTTAACGACTTTGTAACAGGTCAGAACAATGTCTGGAGCTTGATCTCTTTCTGTTGCAAGTCTGTGCGGCAATGGCTCCACCTGATCAATATGTCAGTAGAGTTTTAGAACGCTTCCAGCTATTAGACTATCTTTCCCTAAATGCTGAGAGCCCTAGTGAGTATGTACTCATCTATTACTTTGACTTGGAACGTAAATGTTCTTCTAAATAGTATGCAAACTTAAATCCTTGTTTAATGCGGCTATGAATCACTTACTACAACATTGTATTAAATCCTTGTTTTATGCGGCTACGAATCACTTACTACAACATTATAATACATATGTTTTAAAAGAAACTAAAACTATCATCGAATCAGAGAAGAGTTACAATAACACAAAAATTCAAACGAAACCTCAAAATCTTCAAGGATACGGAAAAAGAGACCCTCCTTTTCTTAATTTCCACGCACCACACACTAAGAGTCCCTTTATATTAAGTTGGTGTTCGGATATTCCTTCCATTACATGATGTTGAAGATGATCCTCAGAATCGCTTTTCATTGAAGTGCAATTTCAACAGTGCAATTAACACTTATCACCGCTGTTTGCATGATTTTCTATTCTAACTTATCACCCTTGTTTGGTATTTAAACTACTCATGATAAATATATATTTTTTTAAATCCACGGATGTTTCTTATTGCCTGAACAACCATGTCATGCTGATGGAGCGTCGTCTATGGGTGTGGCATGTAATGGCATCAAATCAAAGGAGCAGGTTCTGTGGTTGTGATGGTTATTTCAGACACTACACATGAAGGAAGTGTTGAGGAAAAGATAAAGTAGTTCTTACCGTTTTGGAAAATTATGCCGGTTTAGTTAATTATATTTGTTAGTGGAGTGAACTTGCAATGACATTTAACTACATATACTTTCCAATTATCCCTTTCAGAAATAATTTTTTTGTTTTTTAAATTTTCATATAGAATCTAAAACGATTGTTCTTCAGGTATGAGCCTATTTTAGTGAAAGATATGCTCACATTAATCATACAAGTAATCATTGAAAGGAGATTTTGCGGACTTACAATAGTCGAAAGCTTGAAGAGAGAGTTCGTTTACAAGTTAGCAATTGAAGATGCAACTCACAGTCAACTGGTGGAAGCACTTCCTCATGATCTTTCCAAGTGTCATCAGCTACAGGAAGTTTTAGATACAGTTGCTGTGTATTCTAACCCCTCTGGATTTAATCAGGTTATGTCCATCACCAATTCGGGATCTCTGTTGACATACTTATTGTTTTCATTATTGTTTCTCAAGATATAAATTTGTTTCAGGGGATGTATTCTTTACATGAGAAGTTTTGGAAAGAATTGGATCTATACCACCCTCATTGGCGCTTACGGGATCTGCAGACTGCTGAAGAACGATATTTGAGGTCATGCAATGTATCTGCTTTGACTTCACAGCTACCTAAATGGACTAAAATCTATCCTCCTTTTAGAGGATTGGCAAGAATAGCTACTTGTAAAACAGTCCTTCAAATTGTTCGTGCTGTTCTGTTTTATTCAGTTTTTACTAAGGAATCGACTAAATCACGTGCTCCAGATAGTGTCCTGTTAAGTGCACTGCATTTGCTAGCGTTGGCATTGGATGTCTGCGTTATGCAGAAGAATTCAAGTGATCAGTCATTTTATGCTCAAGATTCTATTCCTTTGCTTCTTTTTGCTGATGAAGAAATTGATGAGGGTTTGGCATATGGCTTTGGCAGACAAAGTTTGTTATCTCTTCTTGTTTTATTAATGAAGACGCACAAGAATGGAGGCCGAGAAAACTTATTGGAGGCTGGAAGTTGCAACCTATCCTCTCTGGTTGAAAGCCTGTTAAATAAATTTTCAGAGATTGATTCTCGTTGCAGGGGCAAAGTCCAGCAACTAGCGCCTGAAATTTTTGGTTATTTTACACAATCTGTGCCTAGTAGTAATAATGATAGTTCAAGTGAAACTTTTGATGAGAAGCGGAAGGCTAAGGCTCGAGAGAGACAGGCGGCTATATTGGTAAGATACCTTCTTCCTCATCTTCTTCTTTTTTCTAAATATTTTTTGTTGTTCTATTTCTGTTATTTTCCTCCTAGGAAAAAAGTTGTTTTCCATTTGATAGATAATTCTCTTTATTTGGAAGGCATTCTTTTCGTTCTGGTCTTCTAATGGATAAATTGAAGTTAAAGTTCCTTCCAAATGATACATTCACTTGAGGTTTTAATTATATTTTTATCTGTTAAAATTATTATTAACAATATTAATCTATCTAATTAATAAATGTTTATATTTTAAAAAATAAAAATTGAATAGTTTAACAAAATGTTAATTGGTTAAATGCGTACTTATATATTCTTCAATGAAACCAAATGGGTCAGTGGTGCAATAGATTCATTGTTTGGTTGTAGACCAGTTCAACATCAGCGTCACGGGTTCGATCCCTGGAATCGGTATTTATAATCTCCCTCCCCCAACTTGTACTAAAATATATATATATATATATATATATTCCTCAATGAAAAGTTGTTTGTTATCTTGTAAAAAGAAATGCGCACTTATATTTAAAGCTATGAATGATAAGGGCTCATAGTTTACGCATTGGGATGGTGCTAATTCCACCTCTGTTATTAAATGAACTTTGCTTTAATAATTTACTTGGGTGGTTGTTGTCTGCAGAAAAAAATGAAAGTTGAGCAATCTCAATTTATGGCCAGTGTTGATGCCTCTGTGGATGATGATGACACAGAATTTGGGCAGGAATCTGAGAAGCTCAATGTCTATGACAGAGCGGAACATTCTGAAACTGTTTGCTCGCTTTGCCGTGATTCTAGTTCCAGTGTTCCTGTTTCTTTTCTAACTTTTTTGCAGGTATGTGATTAGCTGTTTTTCATTTCTCTTAACCTCCTATTGTTTCCTATTTTGGTTTCGTCTGTATGATTTGATTCATCTACTACAGATTTCAGATACTGATTTTGTAATTTATATCTTTCTGAAACAAGAAATCAAAGCTTGTGAGTTTAATTGATCGAGGTCCTGTGTCATGGGATCAACCTCATTGTAGAGATGAACATGCCTCAACAATGTCAAAAAGGGACCTTGATGAATCAGGATTAAACCCCTCCTCTGCAGGTTCAGGAGTAATTTCATCTCTGCAGTTAGCAGAGCTCATTCAGAATGCAGTTAAAGAATATGCCAATTATGGACAACCTGGGGAAGTTGAAAATATCCTGGATTTTTTCACGTCTCGTTTTCCTTCTTTACGAAACATTACAGTGCCTGGTACATCAAATGTTAAAGGAGAGAAGACATTATTCAGCTTTGATGTGTTGGAAGAAGATATTTATTTGTCTGTTCGAAACGATATGCACGATACTCCACATTCTAAATTAAATGAGGATGGAACATTCTCTGAAGTTGCAATTGGAGAAGATTCCAAGTCTGTGCTGCTTGTAAAATATGTAGCTGCTTTATCAAGAGAGCTGGCAGAAAATTATTCAACTTCTGAAAGTGCTCATAACATTCCCACGCCGGGAGAATCCTTGCAGCTTACCACATTTAAGGAAATTGGTCTTACAGATTGCGATGGAATTTGTCTTTCTTCTTGTGGGCATGCCATGCATCGAGGATGTCTTGATGAATACTTATCTTCATTGAAGGAAAGGTATCGTTTCAACATTAATATTTTTTTTTTTTTTTATCATAACACATGTTTTGTTTGATTCTATTATCTTTTGTTACAGTTTAGAATTTATAAAACCATTTTATTTGTTTGTGACCAACTTCAATATTTTATTTTTGAATTCAACAACATTTGGGGTGGGGGATTCGAACCTATAACCTCTTGGTTATCATGAAGTTGAGCTTAGCTCTTGTTGGCAACTGACCTCAATACTAATAGGAGGTTACAGAAGCAGTAAGGGGAAAAACTAGGAATAAGGAAAATAATAGGTTTGGGCCTTACTGGAATTAGGATTAATATAAGGGTATTTGGGCAATTAGTTGGAGAGTTAGTTAGAGGATTATGGTTATAAATAGGAAGGGATTGGTAGTGATAGGGGATCCAAATATTGAGTGAGTTGAGTACAATTTGGGCTCAAGAGAGTGATTCTCTGAGGGAGGTGTAATATGGGTAGAAATAGAATACTTGTTTCATTCACTAAGAAAGTTACTTATATATAGAGATGGAAGAAACCCTAACTACAAACGGGAAATTACGAAAAGGACAGAACTATAAAAATTACTAAATAGCCCTTATTATTCTAACAGGAGGTTCCAAGTTCCTATCTAACTTGATTAGTTTGTTTTCATTTTATCCTTTATATTTCTATATTCAATAGTATGTATTTGTGTTTGATCTCCGATCCTATGAGAAAATGAACTTGTTGTGGCAATTTGTGAATTCCTTTCTGTAGGAAGATGAAAATGATGGTTAACATTGGCTTCTTAATGGATTGAGAGTTGGACTATCCCTAGGTTTTATATGGTTGTGTTTGGTCATCAGTGAAAGAAGCTGTTAGCCTCTAGGTACTGATCCGATCAAAGTTTTGAAAAAAAATGAATAGGATTGAACTTCTTAGGTAGTGATGGGCGTGATTCATATGATGCCTCTCTTAGGCATCTCCTAGGGTTTGGTTCTGAGAAGATAGAAGGTCCAAATGGGTAATTGCCGACTGCCGAGAACAATACTTATGGTACATACTGTAATTTTTTGTCTTATTTTCAGACTTTGGGTATTAAACTACTGATAATCAAGTTTCTGAGGTAAAACTGAATTTCTTTTGAATCGTGTTAAATTACTGATAATCCTAAAAGCTTAAGTTGATAGGTTGGAATAAATTTAATTATATGAATCAATACTCCCCGTCACGTGTAACCTTGAAAATTTGAAAGTGTCCAAGAAGTTGGAATCAATAATAATTGGGGATGAAATAACTTGTTAGGGATTTGAGATCTTTTGGAGCTGTAAATTTAATTATATCAACCAACACTTTGTCACGGTCATACCTATATAACTAGAAATAGGACCTTGTTAGTTGTATGTGCAAGCCCAAGATATACCTATTTTCTTAGACTGTTTGTTGGTACATTTTGCTTCTCTTTGTTTCAATATGTTTTAATGCCAAACATATGATCTGTTATTGTACTTTCAGGTTTGATGGAGGAACTGAATTTGAAGGAGAGCATATTGTTGATCTTGAGCAGGTATATGAATCTCTCATTTAGTATTTCATTATGCATTTTCTTAGAATAAATAGCCAGAAATTATGATTTGCATAACCATAGATGGCCGTCAAGAATTTGAACTTATGATCTTTTGGTTCTTCAAAGTCTTCTCGACTATTAGGCTAATGCATAATGATTATAAAAAAAATTAAAATTAGTGATGATCTCATTTTTTTAATGTGATTTGTTTCAATATCATTTCAATCCAAACCCAAAAAAATTGCATAAAAAACTAATGTTATTTTATTTTGTCGGGCAAATTAACAAAAGAGAAAAACTTTTATACCCGTGAATACGTACGTGGCACCTTTTATTGCCACACAAATAATTTTTTCTGTTAATATTTTAATTTATAAAATAAAATTATGGACACCATAAACAAAATATTGGGCTCCCTACAAATTATTTTTATTATTATTTTTTTTAATACAAATTGGGGGAGGGAATTACAATACCGATTCTTCCAGGGTTCGAACCCGTGGCGCTGGTGTTGAACTGGTTTACATCCAAACAATGAACCCACGGGCTTCCCTACAAATTAATATTAGTAGGGAAGTTTTTCTCTCAACAAAATACAATAGTTTAAAAAGGATTATTTTCAAACTCTTTAGGGAAAGGAGGGGTTTATTTTGTCATTATTCGATGACGTCACCAGTACAATAAGCTAAGTGGCAACTACACACATTATTTATATTGAATAAAAGTTAAGTGGCAACTACAAAAAATGGTCTCACCCTCACCCCATGCCCATTTCCAAAAGTGAAATACTTGTCTATGATAGAATGAGTAGCTTGCTTAATGGATCGGCTCCTCCGTTGATGGTGCTAGACCATTGGTTCTTTGCAACTGCATTTGCAATTTCTGTGAGAGAAAAAAGAGGAATTGGAGGAAGCAGAGAAGATCAAATCACACACCATAATACAAAATTTACAGCAAAATTCAATAGACTTCAACTAAAAGGGTCTTATCCATTAAATTTTACAGCAAAACTCAATAGACTTCAACTAAAAGGGTCTTATCCATTAAATTTCTATATAACTCAGCATCCTCTTGAATTGCATTTCATTACCAACCCAGTTCAGGTCCTCTTGAAAAAAGAAAAAATTACCCCCAAATTAGAAACAGAAATCAACAAGAAACTCCATTAATAATTGAAAGGCTAAATCAAGGAGAAACCATAAACTGCTTAAACCTTTCTTTGTACTTTTAGGAATAAGATGATGCTATGGCTTGTGGGGTTTTTTTTTTCTTAATATAATTTATGAAAATTGAATTTATGTTACAGGGAGAGTTCTTGTGCCCAGTGTGCAGACGCCTTGCAAATGCCACTCTACCTGCATTTCCTAGAGAATATCAAAAGATTTTGAACCCATCCATGAGTTCAATTGGTACTTTGTCACATGTTTCAGGTCATCTTAACAAATCAAGTGAAAAAGTAAATCCACTTTATGTTCAGCAAGCATTGGGTCTCTTGCAATCTGCAGCTAAGGCGGTTGGGAAGAGTAAAGTTCTTAAAGATATTTCTGTACATAGGCATAGGAAAGTGAATCACGATCTTGAAGCTATGTCCCTTGTTCTGTCTAAGTTGTATTTTTTTGGGAAACAGGATGAATTAATAAGCTCCTCCAGGGTTAATCCATCAATTCTTATGTGGGACACTCTCAAGTATTCCCTCGTATCAATGGAAATTGCTGCTCGTAGTAATACTGATATGAATCCCAATATTGGCCTTAATTCATTGTATAATGAGCTTAGAAGTTCAGGTGGTTTTATATTGCCATTATTGCTAAAAGCCATTCAAAGTGATAAGTGTGAGGATTCTCTCCTTTTGCTTCAAAGATTTTGTGGTATTCAAAGATTTGCAGATTCCATCTGCTCTGGAATTTCCAATGAAAATGCTAGTGACTCATGTGGACGAGGTACTCCTTTGGGGCTTAGAAGCATTTTTATCTTTCGGGTTATTTTTGGCGCTCCTATATTGGTTTTTTCTGTATCACTGCATTTCACTTTGTTCACTGGAGATGTGTGCAGTATAGGGCTGAGTTGAATGGATACCTAGAATCTTGTTGAACTTTTTTAAACATCCATTAAATTTCCATTTAGGACAAGTCAGTTGTGAATTAATATTTTAGGACTTAGGACATTAGATATGATGGCTCTTCACTTATATAGATGATCTTTTAATCTTTCCGGGAGTTTTTATGTATGTATATTTCCAACAGTTGAACTTATAATTTTCTGATTTATGTTATTTTACTGCAGGTATCCTCCACATTTTGACGAGCCTTCGTGAGGAATTTCCGCAATTGGATATCCAGTTTTCGAGCCGAGGATCTGATCCAGTTCTTGCTCATGACCCATTTGCATCATTGATGTGGGTACTCTTTTGCCTTCCTTCGCCCTTCTTATCATGCAAGGAATCCTTGCTTTCCCTTGTACATATTTTCTACCTAGTTTCTGTGGCCCAGGTATGTTTGACACATAAAGTTTCAATGTTGAGTATGTTTCGCCAAATCTCGATTTGAAATTTTGAAATATTTATTACAGGCTATAATCACATCTTGCATCAAGCACCAAGGCAAGCTAGATGGGTTGGGTTCTAGTGATTGCTTGATTGCTGATATTTGCAAAATTATGAGAGAATCTGAATATGCTCGACAGTATTTTGTTTCGAATTACACAGAGCCGTCTTTAAATATTAAGGATATGATATGTAGCTTGACTTTCCCTTATCTTCGGAGATGTGCACTACTTTTAAAACTACTAAATTCTTCTGCACGAGTGCCGATTTTTTATGGAGAGACTGCTTTGGAAACATATCGTGTCGGGGACGATATGATTGATAACATCGCACTGGAACTCAAAGAAATCAAGAAGCTTGAGAAAATGTTCGAGATCCCTGCATTAGATGTTGTTCTCAAGGATGGAGCATCACGTTCACTTGTTTGGAAATGGTTTTTTCATTTAAATAAAGAATTTGAATTACAGAGGACTGAAAATATAAAGCACTTCACACCTGCCATACCTTTTCAATTAATTCAGTTACCTCGGGTTTACCACGATCTATTGCAGAGGTGTGTTTAACTTCTTCAATTTCCTCTATTAATAAGTTATTAGTTATATTGAAGTGTGTCTAATCAAAGTTTGTGCTTCAACAGATACATGAAAGAGAGATGCCCCAACTGCGAACAAGTTATCGATGATCCTGCATTATGCCTGCTATGTGGTAGACTGTGCTCTGGAAGCTTCGGAACATGTTGCAGGTCTTTTTGCCTACTATATAAATAACTCTACTTTCAAAATGGACTTAGTATGGAATGTGGCTTAGTTTCATCAAACATGTTATTTCATTCTTTACTGTTAGCTATGAAGTTTTGAAAGTTAAATTATTTTTTGTCCAAGGGAAAGTGGATGCCAAGCTCATGCAAACATCTGTGGTTCCGGCACTGGTGTATTTTTGCTGATTTGGGTGCGTCTAAACTCTAAATCCTAAACCCTTTTAATCTTTTTTTTGGGATCCTTTTTTGTTACATATTTTTTGCCTGACAATGTGATTACTAAATAAGATTCCTCTTTATTTTGACAGAAGACCACAATTCTACTGCAGAGAGCTGCACGTCTGGCTCCCTGGCCGTCTCCTTATTTGGATGCTTTTGGCGAGGAGGTAAATGATCACATTCATACGTTGTTTCTGTCGGTTTGTTGATATAATTAAATTTACCCCAACCTATCAGTTGAAGTTTTTGAGTTGATTGGTGATTTAATACGTTTTAATATGGTATCAGACTAAGAGGTCATGTGTTCAAACCTTTGTCGAGTTGTGATGTTCGTGCAATTGCTCCCCCATCGTTTCAAATCACGTATACTATAGCATTCTTTTGATAATTTATTATTGTGCTGTAATCTGTAGTTCCCTTTCTTGCTGCTGCAGGATGTTGAAATGCATCGAGGAAAAGCATTGTTTCTTAATGAAGAGCGTTATGCTGCTCTATCATATATGGTGAAGAAAACAAACTCTTTTATGTTTTTCCCGTAACAGTGATTTTTTCTTCCCTCTTTTTAAGTGAACAAAATTTCTCTGATCTGAATATTTGAAATATGAGAGCTCTGTTAAAATTATGAAGATCAACTATTAACCTTTCGCTTTTTTTTTTTTTTTTTCATTAGGTTGCTTGTCATGGGCTTGATCGGAGTTCAAAGGTTCTAGCCCAGACTAGGATTGGATCTTATGTTATATAGTTGGTGCTGAATTCCTTGTCCCAGTTTCAAGTTTGCTTATCACACAACTATTTACACCTTGAATTCATTCTGCAACAGAGATATAGAAAGTACTCTTTTTGTTATCTTCTAAAAGTACATAGGGAAAAAGTAGAAGGGTAACTTATTGTGCATTTCTAGTCCACTCAAGTTTTTATTTGTTAATCTTCATTGTAAAATATCAACATTCACTTTTATATATTTCTTACCCTTTTTAAAAAAAAAAGGTTAAAATACCATTTTGGTCCCTCAACTATCATCAAAGTTCCATTTTGGTCCCTAGACTTTTAAAAGTCCAATTTT
>JBBMEF010000018.1:14836398-14852559 GCA_037832685.1 Sicyos baderoa | reverse complement strand
AACCCAAGGACTATTTTTAAGCTTTTGGCAAAGTTGAGGGACTAAAATTGGACTTTTGAAAGTGTAGGGACCAAAATGGAACTTTGATGATAGTTGAGGGACCAAAATGGTATTTTAACCAAAAAAAAAAAACTATATTATACATTTCTCTGCCTTCTTGCTCACCTCTTTCGCCCCAGTCTTCCATGTATCATTTAATTGGAAAAATGGGATTCTGTGTGGGGTGGGAAGGGATTCCACCATGTTTTGGAGTGTTTGGAGGATTTATTTTATTATTATTATATTTATTTATTTTTAGTACAAGTTCGGGGAGAGGGATTACAAATACCGATTCTTTTGGGGTTCGAATCTGTGACGCAGGTGTTGAACTGATTTACAACAAAACAATGAAACTATTGTGCACCGATTTTTTCGGTTACTTTTTTTTTTTAATTTTAGTTATTTTACTATTTTAACGACATAATATTAGTATTTTTTATGGCATAATATCGGTGGTGTGCACATTGATTTGGTTGCTACTGTTCATGCTATAAAATAACCTCATACTATTGAAGAGAAGAAATTGTTTGCTATTCAAATAATGGAAGAACCCAACAATTTGATATAATAATGTAGGGTAGATTCGGCAGGTTTATTCTTGGTTCAAAATTATCTATATCTTCTTATTTTTTTACTTCAAGCTTTGACATTTGAATATTTATCACTACATTGTCCTAAAACAATATGGCTTGTGATCATGATTAAAAAAAAGTGATAGTAATCGCAGTGCGTTATTAATATGAAAATTGGGAATAATGCTAAAATAAAATAAAAATATGATTCAATGTAAACTATTTTTTTTCTAAAAAAAAGAAGAAGAAGATTACCTTTTTAGTTCATTGGTTTGAGTTCTAATTTTATTTATTTTTATTTTCTTGAGAAAAAGAACTATACAATACGAGGGGGAGAGAGAACCCCTCCACAAAAAAAAAAAAAAATCCCACCCTCACAATTGGGAGGAACATCAACAAAAGAGAGAAAGCAAGAATCCTTACAATGAGCTAACATGTCCGCAACAATATTGTTAGACCTTAAGTAATGGAAAATAAGAAATTTTCAAACAGCGGGATAAACTCCCTAATGTCAATAACAATGTTGTTGAACTCTGTGAGATCTCTAGAATCTGTTAAAATATCATCAATCACCACTGAAAAATCAGATTCGATTAAGAATAATTTTATCAAAATTAGTTCAATACAAGAATAACAACTTCCAAAACTTCATAAAGATTAAAATGATAAAATATATATTTTTATTTTTAAAACAAACTTATTATAAATACTAATATTTTTTTTTGTTATCTTTACAAATAGCATATGAATCTCTTCTTTATTAATACAAATCGAGAGAGGAGGACCACAAAGTATACATTAGAGAAAATAGCATATAATTCTAGTTTTTTTTATTAACATTGATCTAGATAACCAATCGTATCACCGACTCATTCGATCATATAAATCTAATTGGATAGATAAATAGTTTAATATACGTTAAATCTTGAGTTTTTTTTTTTTTGAAAGCGTCAAATCTTGAGCTTAAATCTCAATTTTAAATTTTTGCAGAAATAAAATAAAAAATAGTAAATTAAATCGAAACAATGGAATTACAAAATTGGAATGTGGCATAAATGGGAAAAAAAGATGCAGAATTTAAAAACTAAAAAGAAGGAAAATAAAAGGGAGAAACACGCGGGTATGAAAAAGCCTCTGTTAACGGTTTAGAAAAAGTGGGTGGGCCCCAACCAAGTGTATGGGCCGACGACCGAACAAGCCTATAAAGACTAAACTAAAATTAGAGATTTTTGCAGGAATATACCAAATTGATAAAATATTTACTAATATTAGACAAATTTGAAAATATTAGCAATCCTAGTCAAATATACGGTATAAAATAATATTTTTTATACTATATAACTAATACATAATACAATATGATGAGTATTATTTATATTATATATTTGATTATAGATTCTAAATATTTTCAAATTTGCCTAAATTTATACTTATTTTGTTAAATTGAACTATCCAGTACAATTTCTCTTTAAATTAAACTCCAAACTTATAGATTAAATATATTTTTCTCAAAAAAGTATTCTTGAATGCTGCCCTTTGTTAAAAAAAAAGGTTTCTATTTTCTCCAAAGTTGTTTATATTTGTGGTTGAGCTATGCTCGATTTTCAGCTTTCAACTTATTGAATTTTTTTTCTTTGTAATTTGTAGAACGTCTTCCACTTATTCTATCAAAAAATATAAGAAAATGGACTTATATAACTTGTTGGAAATCAAAAATATATATGGTTTCACTTTCACAAGGGATAAGTACTCTCCAAACTCGAAATTGTGGACGACCATTATGTTCTATTCATCTAAATATTCACGTCAGAACCGACTTTGTTATCCTTTTTTCTACTCCAATTCTTTATATTTATTATTCTTCATATTTGTGCCACCAAAAACAAATCATGAGAATCAGAATGCTTGTATCACTAATTGCATTTATCCAAAATCACATTTTAATGCTTTCCTAACTAATGTTTATTTTCACCCATAACAATTTTTAGTCTCCACGTCACTATTTTTATCATACTAATTATTATTTTATTTTATTTCATTTCATTTCATAATTATTCACTCAAAACATAAATAGTCATTTTTTTCATAATCAATTTCTTCCTCATTTTTTCTCCAATTCTTATCGCCTGTAGTCATTATTGCTCTCTTTAATGTTAAACGAACTTTCTTTTCTCCTAAATTAAAGATTCACACTTTGTAAATGGAGAGTTCTATTTTAGATCTATCATTTTTTCTCCAATTCTTATGTTTTCTAAAATTTGATCCAATCCAATGTCCAATAAAGTATAAATCCTATGATTCGGTTTTCAATTGGTTCATTCAATTTTAGATCCAATCCAATGTCCAATGTCCAATTAAAATAATTGCCTCTTTCCCTAACATACTAGAACACTACTAGTAAGAACATATGAAAGAAAAAAAAAATCCTCTATTAAATAAACAACAAGATAACATATGCAAAAAGAAAAAAAAAAAGAAAACCTCAACATTCAATAAACACAGCACATTCCAATTCAAGTTTATACCCTTCACTAAATTCAATCAGACTAACAAAACCCACACTAAAGAACAATTACAAAAAACATCAAACAATAAACAATAAAAACCACAAAAAATACATGAAGTGGCTGAACTTGAAATCAAATTACAAATATTGTCCAATATAATCTCACATTACAAAACATTGATCACTAAAAAACATCTTAAATTCCATTGGAGATACTTACTCTACAAAATAAACAATAAAAGTAACAGAGAAGTAAATAAAGATTGAAATATTAGTTTTAAAATTTCAAAAGAGTTACATGAATATGCGCGTTACCAAACATCAACCAAAAAATCATTTTTGCTTAACTATAATCAAAGCTTGGTAACACCAGAAAATCATTTTTGCTTAGTATAATCAAAGCATATTAATATTACATACCTATTGCATCATGTGGCAATTCAGGTGAGGTTACAAAACAAATGAAAATCAACAATATTCAACAGATGGTCTTTGGAAAAGTTGATTTTTAATAAGAAAAAAAACTTGAAAGAGTAGAAAACAAGTGCATAAAGAAAGGTAGAACAAGAATAAAGGCTCGATACAAGATTAGATTGATGAATAGAGAAACAAGGGTAAAAAAGTGAAGATATGACCAAAAAAAACAATCCTAACCGAACCAACCAAGACAAGGGTTTGTAAGATATCTATTCAAAGAAAGAAGATTGATAATAACACAACAACAGAGAAGCAAATAGATTCTCTGATGTTAAAACCCTAACTATGAAAAAAAAATGGTGAAACAAATCTTCTATGCCAAGAAGAATCATCAAAATAGATACCCACAATCCAACCTAAAATGAAAATGATTTATTCAACAGCAGAGTAAACACCAATCTAAGAAGAACCAAATTCTAGATTTCAAAAATAAAAGAAAACCCACAAACAGAGCAAGGAATCAGAAAAATACGCAATAAGAGAAATCATGAGGAAAATAGAGAAAGTAGAGAATGAACATGATGCAAGAGTAATTGATTTTTCAATCCATGGAAAAAAATGAAGAGGAAATCCATGAAAATGAAGAAGAGGGAACGATGAAAATAGACGGCGCGCGAGAGAATAAAATGAAAGAGGTTGCAAGAAAATAGGGTTTTAAACTATTTATATTAGTAATTTAAGTATTGGTTCGGTACGGTTTTTAATTGGTTTTTCAATACTAAACCGAACCAAACCAAATAAATTCGGTTTGTCGCATTTTACAACCAACTACTCCAATGTATTTTTTAAAAACCGAACCGAACCACCGGATAGGTTCAGTTCGGTTCACTCGATTTTTGGACATTTATTTCACCCCTACTATTTTCCCCCTCTCACGATCACATACATCAAATAGGTTATAACGAATTTAGTTCCAGAACTTTTTAGTGTTCTTACTTATTTGATGTTCTTAAAAACATAAGTTTTATTAAACAAAAACAAATAATAAAAGTTCAAAGACCTATTAGTCTAATTACTTTTATACAAAATTGAGACCAATGTTATTTTAAGTAAAATACTTTTGAAGTGTTCTTAAGACTCTTATGCAGGTCTTAGCAGGAGTGACTCTCTGATCTTGAGTCGGGAGCGGGGGCGTGGGCTCTGCCTCCTCGGGGGGTTTGGAAGTTGAATTCAAATGCTGCTTGGGATGCTAGATCGTAAGCTAGTGGAATCGGGTGGATTGTTCATGGTTCGGATGGTTGCCCAATTCTGATGGGTTCTAAGGTGAGTCTTCTGAGTGTGTCTGCAAAGTGCTTGGAGGCGCTGTTGTGCTGAAAGGTTTGAGAGAGTTGAGATGGAAGGTGCAGTCTCCTTTTCCTCCATCTTGATGGAGTCTGATTCTTCGGTGGTCATTAATGCTATTGTTAATGACTCTAGAGATCTTTTAGAGTTCAACAATATTATTGTTGACATTAGGGGGTTAATCCTTTTTTTCCGGAATTTACAGTTTTCCATTGCTATAGGCCTAGCAAAATGGTTGTTGATCGATTAGCTCATTGTACGGATTCTTGGTCTTATTCTTTAGATCTGGACTCTCCTAGTGTGGAAGGGCTTCGGGTTTTTTGGAGGGAAAATCTCCCCCTTGCCTCGACTAATGATAGTGATCTTTTTCTCAAAAAAAAATAATAAAAAGACATGCATAGTTTGCTTCAAAAAGTGGATTCTTATGCATCGACACAGCTTACCTAAAATCCTAAAATAGGAAATCTCAAAGAGAATTGATTGATATCGTTCTAGGAGCTTACACACCATCCCTAAAAATGACAACAGCCAGAGGAGAAATGTATTGTACCACTTGACCAAAACTCTACGTCCAATGAATAAACGCATCAAGAAACTTGGGTACAATGTCGATTTTAGTCAATGTCCTTATGATTACTAATAATAGTTTTAGCTCAATTCCTCAACTAATCAAGTCATATATCGGTCGAAAGTTCGAATTCTCATAATCTCATAATCATACTCATATATTGGTGCACTATAAAAACACAGCCTCTAAGGATGTCCCCTAGGTCCATATATTGATGCATTATCCAGATATATAATAAGAACAACAATAACCTTGAATGATCAGATTCAAACATACAGCATTTCAGAATTGTAGAACTTTTTCTTCATTGAAATGTGAATTTTTACAAGTTAGAAAAATCAAGTTTTATTTCATAAATATCAGAATTCTAGCCATTCTAATCTCGTCAGTGTATAATGAAACATGATTTAGTGGACACTAAACTAAAAATAGAAAAACGTTAGGCCTATCTGCAATTGTAAAAAAGAAAGAAGAAAAGGAAGAGTGAGTTAAATAGTATATACGATGGATCTAAGCAAAAAAATTTATACCAGTTGCTGCTTCAAGAAACACTGAAGATATGAACAGATTCTTTTTCTTTTATTTTTTGTCGATATAAACTTGCCGGGCGGGGGACATTCCATCGCTGAAGCTGCCAAAGATAGAAGTGTATCAGTAAGTTTACAGAATGCTCTCCAATGCTATATCTCAAGCTATTAAGAATTTGTCGAACATTTAGGAAACCGAGAGTCTGAGACCAACCTAACAGTGATGATATAAACAAGCAGATTTGAGTTTTTAAAGATCCTTAAAAATCAGATGCAATGATTTGTTCAAGTTTAATATCTCATGACAAGTACTATGTGGTTTCAATTAACTTGTATAATAGCATCCAAATGTTATAAAAACCACCCAATACATTTCTTTATTCGTGCCTATTGTTGAACGTAATAGACGAACTCTTCTTATCACTTTTTTTAGAATATTATTATATTAGTCAGATATTGGTGTAAACAATATCCACTTTTCTCTCTCTATAGCAACCCTACCCTCTTTTCTAATTGGAATGGACTTTTGTAATCTCTTCCTAAGGGGTTCCCTTCTATTTTGTAGTTTCATATATCAATCAAATTGTTCCTTTATCCAAAAAAAAAAATGGCCTTACTTTATTCCAAAGGTATCCATTAAAAAAAGAGGCCACTATAAGATTTTTCATTCACAAAGCAGAATGACTTATCAAGAATCTCCCTAATTAAATCAAGAAGAAAACAAGATGCACATGATTAATGTCCGCGTTACAAGTTTTGATAGAAAATGAGTATGTGACTAACAGAAGAAAGAGTTTCAAGGACTTACAGTTCAGATTTTGCCATCATATTGTTTGCTAAATAATTCTCTATCTGGAGGAGATCTCATTTGATTCTACTGACTTGATAGCATGATTGTTTTTCTCCTGGTCGAATGCAAACTCTAGTTGCTTTTCCACAGATTTCGTGATAGCTGTTCGCTTTGATGTTAACCGGTATGGAGGAGATGCATTGAAAGACTTAATGTTCGACCTGCTGGGGCTACGATCATTACTAGGACTGTGACATAAGCTTCCATTTGATGAACCCAACATGCTATCACTATTATTAACTGTTTCTTCTTGAGAGATGTCCTTGACTGTTTCTGTCTCCCTGTCCTGCATTTGTTTAGGAGGGAGACAGGTTTGCGTTCCTGTCTTTCTCTTTCGTAATATCGATGGAGTGCTGGGAAAACTTCTAGCCGCAAGTCTTAATATCGACTCTGGACTGTGTATACTCAAGTCTCTAGTCTTCACGCAAGGAGGAGTGAAGATAGCAATAGGCGAAGTAATTAAACTGTTATTAGTCTCGTGCATGTACATGCTTAAAATCTCTGAATCTACTGGAATACGACTTTCTAATTGGGGTGGCTCATAGTACAATGAACCATATTCAAATCTCAAAGGTGTTCGTGTAATTTTAACTTCATCTAATTTGCTAATCTCATTGTCTAATTCACCATGACTTTTAGTCCCACGTGCTGACCCTGATTTCCGGAACCTTGGGTTCATAATATTTGAAGGTCCTCGCCAGCATTTGACATGTCTAGAATCGGCAGACTCATTCAAAACACCACTCGTTGAAGCAACCATATCTTCATCAGGAGGTTCTGACGACTCAATCTGATCCTTGCTACTTTCGTCCAATTTGTGAAAGTCCGTATTACCTGATGATGTTTGGGCAGTTGAGTCCGAACCTTTGATAGAATAAGGAGGAAGGTTTTTAATAGGTGGAGTCCTTGTTGCATCTCTAGCAACATTCTGGGAACTATTTTTTGCAACTGGTGGAAGCTTCCCAGTCGCCAGATAGAAATCAAGCTTTTTCTTCAAGGAACTATTCCAATGATTTTTTATAGCATTGTCAGTCCTGAATATAGAGAAATACGCCATCTATTTTAATCAAGTCAAGCAGAAAAATATACCAAAGCAAAGACATTTCATATTTATCCTTATGATGTGATGATGTCACAATTTATATAAGTAACACGTCTTTCCATATTTTTCTACAATTCATTCAGCATAATAATAAATTCTTCAGGTAAGAGACAAACAAATATGGGATTGCTTCCAATTGAATATTTAGAAAAATGTAAGACGATATCAGTAGATACTTTATAAATTTAACTAGATGGGATGGGACTGAACAGGCAGCTGAACACATGATGATCTACGTGGTCATTCGTCCTGTCCTGTCTGTATGCATGTTTCTATCTATGTTTATCTCTTTTTCCCATTGCTTTTTTTTCTTTTTATTATTTCCATTGAGGTATTGAATTTTACCAAACAAGAATGAGTACCTTCCAGGTAAAACCCTGGCTATTTCAGCCCATTTGTTCCCATGCAACCGATGTGCATGCATGAGGGCCAGTTCCTCTTCCAAAGTCCAAGCATCTTTCTTTATACCTGGATTCAAATGATTGTGCCACCTGAGAATATATAGAAAGTTGCTTTACATTGATATAAACATCCACCTCCCTTCAATATTCAGAAAGAAAATACATGAAGACAGACAATGCTAAAAGTTCAGAAATCACAACCCATAAATAAATCTTATTATCATTTATGAAAGAAAAAAAGGAACCAAGTAGGCCACTTTATCAACTTTCGAAAAACATGTAAATTGCATTTACCATTCAAAATCAAGATTTCAGGTCACAGAATAGTAGTTAAAAGGGATACCTCTCTCGGCATTGTTTCCCTATGCGACCGGGCAAAGACTTTGCTATCAAAGACCATTTGGTAGGCCCATACATGGATACCAGTTTAATAATTTTATCATCTTCCTAAAAAAAAAAAAAAAATGATGAATTTCCACTATATATGCATGGCAGAAAGCATTGAAGAAAAAGAAACCAAGTAAAAACCTCCTGAGTCCACGGCCCTTTAATGAGATCTGGATTGAGAACCTTCTGCCATCTATGCAGACACTGAACTTCTGATCTATCATGGAAGTACTCAGCTGCATGCAAATTGTATTGGATGAGGTTAATCAAACTAATAAAGTTGCATAGTAAGTATGACTAACAAAAACATGTCCATATTGATAATTGATCCATTAGAGTCATGGTTAACAAGTATAGTAATTACTAACAAGGCAACCCACTCATCATAGGTAAATTTTTTAAAGATACAAAACAATATACTTTTTTTATATCCGTTAGTGTCTAGACAGTATACGTATTTCGAAAATTCTCATGTTACCTAACCCTACTATATTGGGATGAAGGAAACCCATAGGAAATTAATTTCTAGGTAGAGGCCACCATGGATTGAACCCTCTTATTTCTCCAAGGCTCTCATGACCACTAGGCAAAATCAGCAATGGTTGATACCAAAACAATATTCTTAAAGTTGAATTAGCAATATATACGCAAATTAAATGCTAAATATCACCCAAATTAAGACAAGGGACCATATATATATTTTGTTTTTCCAAGCCTTTAAGCTGTAGTCTGTAAAAATCAATAATGCAAAATACAATTACAGTACAACTCCGTACTATTGCTGATGACTGATGAGATCCTCATCCATCCAAAGTATAAAAGCTTGTAAGCCTTCCATATTGGGCAACAAATTTAAAAACTGTAAAAGTATTTAACATAAATTTTCCTATTAGTTAAATGAACGAGTAAAACGCTTCAAGATTACCTTAACCATAGAAAACATCCACAGTTTGTCAGATAAAATAAAGACAACAATTTTAAAGCCAGAGATTTTTAATTCATTAAAATTCTAAAAGCATTTGTAAGTTCACAGAATGAGTTCCATAAGAACAAGAATAGAGAAACCTATTTTCTTCCAATTCTTCCCTTTGAAAACAGAAACAGCGTTTCTCAACGTCTCATCCTGAAAAAGAAGCCACCATCAAAAGTCAAGACAAGTGCTCCCTACTATGAATCTTCATTTAAGTTAAGAATTTTCGAAATAGAATAAGCTAGATAAAAGTTATTCTACACTTAAACAGGTCTGAAAAACATGGTATATGTCAGTTTACCACCGTGACTAAGAATTATACAACACACAAGCAGCTAAAAGAGGGGATAATCAATGCCTACCTCTTCCGGAGTCCAACCACCCTTAGCTCGGCGAATGGGTCCACTAGTCCTCCTGCCAACCCTAATTATACATTTAAGCATAAATGTTAGAGTTTTTTCTTTTTGTTCAACTAACAATTGGAGGTAAGGGGATTTAAATTCATGACCTCTTGGTCATGAATACATACTTATGTTGATTGCTTGTTGACAAATATCTTGGAGTTCTTAAAACTGATCATAAGCAATATAGAATCATTGCATTCTTCAATTACTTTAGCGGTCTATTTATAAAATACGAATAGCTTCCTCAGTAACGAGATATCAAAACGGTCAATAACATATTAAAAAATAGTTTCTTCATCACTAAGGGCTCGATTGGTAACGTTTCTATTTCTTATTTCTTGTTTCGTATTTCTTAATTCTTAATTCTTAATTCATGTTTCTTAAATGTCTCTACATATTACTAATTCGAACACCGAGTGAAATAACTTCGTAAAAATTTACCGAAAAGAAGGAGAAGTTGATGCTGGACTACACATCCCAGGAGACTTAGCAGTTGCGCTACCGCTACCTTCAGAGACAGAGGAACTCGTAGCAGCAGCCATAGATTGTTTATTTTCACGACAACACTCTTCATGTTTCGCCTCTTCCATCTACTCCTGGAACCATCTCCAAAATTCAAAATCCAAATCACAGAATACGATTCCACCTCAAATTGTAACCTCAAAACCAACACCAAACCACTAAAGCAACAATCCGGACAATCCAACCACTACCAAAGTTCACCTAAACCGGAAAACGAAAACGCAGATCTTAAAATCGGATCGAAAACGCAAGGGAAATCAGAATTCTAGGGTTTTAGACACGAAAAAAGCGAAAATTAAAACAGCACTGCCGCAATCAGAGAAAGGTTAAGAAAAACAAGGAAAACACATGATCGAATTGAGCAAAAATCAGAGTAAATTAAGAAACAAATTGGAAACATGAAGAACAGAGAAGGATATACCTGTGGTAGCAAGGAAGGGGCGAGAATCGAAGTGGAGCTGAAAGCGAGTTCAACACCAGATAACCGTTCGCTCGGAAACAAAGCGTTTTTCTTTTGGTTTCGAAAATCGTCGCCCGTTGAAACGAGAGTAGAGGCGAAACGGGGAGGGTAAAAGAGGAATAAATAAAATTTATAAATATTGATAATTTAATTACACATATAAAAAAATAAAATAAAATAAAATTCCCAAGTTTTGCAATATTTGTACGAATATATGTGAGCACCGACGTCTCCGTTACCGAAGGGTTATCTAGGATTCTAGTTTCCACATTTTTTTAAAGGAAACCCTATCGACTAACGGTCAATTTAACCTCAAACGGCACTTCAGATTTCTACCGTTAAAGGTCGAACGTTTTTGGGGATCGACCTTTCGCGGGCTATTATGGACCGTCCGATTGGAAGTAAATGACCACGATTTGAGCGAATTCGTGTGAAAACATATTGTGCGTTAAATTAAATTAGTAATAAATATTAAAATTTATCCTTTTTTTATTAATTGTTTTTTTAGAATATTTTTTATTCATGGTTATAGGCCTATGCTTCCCATTACAAATATTAATTATCATAAAGTAATTATAGGGAGCTAAGCATGAAGGAAGAAGAATAAAAAAATAATTACAAATTTAGTCAATTTTAAACTTTCTTCCATTTACCTTTTGATTTGGAGTAAACATATACTCTTTTTTAATTCAGGAAACAGATACTTGATTAAATCATAATCATAATGGTAATCAAATTAATTAATTAATTAAAGGTGGTTTTAGGAAAGCTTGGTTGAAGTGATACATTTGATCCACAATTACCACCATATGCAAATAACAAATGACATTGCAATATCAAAAGAAAATACAACTCAAACATAGTTGAAACATAAAAACACTAATTATAATTTTAAGAGTAGATGGTTCAATCTCTCACCTAGAATTATTGATCAAATTTTTTTTTTTTTTTTTATTTGTCAACATACTATACCTAGACCTATTAATTTGAACTTATAATCCCTTACCTGCTTAAGTTAAAGAAATCTATAAATTGAATTCATAATCTCGAGAGTACAGCCCAACCCATTAGATGAAGATGAGAGAACCTTTCATCAGAAGCCTCTGCCAAACAAACCCAAGTAATTGATGTTCATCCATCTGTTGAAGATTTGATCTCCAATAATTTTCTATCAAACTGGTTATTGGGATGAAGAAAAGAGCATTATACCAATAATAAGCCAAAAAACTCAAGTTAAACCAGCTTCCATTGCAAGGAAGCCAGCCTGAGTAAATATATTACCATCCAGATTTCTATAGAATCTCAAACATTTATTGAAAGTCTGCTACTAAAACTTGAATTCATAAGTCCAAATTACAACTTAATCCCAGTTGCAAAATAGATAAAAGAAACATACTACAAACAATAGGTGAAAGAACTGAAAGTCTGGAGAATAAGTCCAGTCTCTAACGTGACTTCAATCTGAGGTAGCAGCTCCTTGGTTGAGCTCAGCAAATCTCATGCCGACACGCATCGAGTGCTTCAAGAACTTCTCGGCACACCTACGTACACATGTTTCTTCTTGCTTGGTTAAGGATTTTCGCTGAAAGTTGTCTACACAATCAGCGAAGCATCTCTCCACCAATGAATTGTACATTCTCAGGCTGCAATTTATTAGAAGGCAAACATTTATCACTCTGAACATGTTCTGATATTATTGTGATGACAACATCATTCTGTCATATGCAGTATTTTACAGCACTGAAACCATATTAGAATAAGTTGATAAAAAGGAAAATCACATATAAGATACTGACATAATGTTTTTTTTTTAATATCCGTCAGGGACAGATTGTGCGCACCTTGACTAATGTCACGAGACATACCGCCTGACCCTATAATACTTGGATATCAAGAAAACCCGTAGGAGATTAATTCCTAAGTAGATGATCATCATGGATTGAACCCGACACCTTAAGCACCTGAAAACCCTCTTTGACCACTTGAGCTATTCCATGATGGTTGATACCGACATAAATTATTCTGGAGTGAAAGAGTTGAATGTGCTTTACAGTAGTCTGATGCAGTACTTTCAATATAAATTATATTCCGCATCTTTGTACATAAATTATATTTCTCTGATCCAATCAAAATCACTCCAACGTCCCAAGAACTCAGTCACTCCTTTGCTGGAGTATATTCAGAAGGAAATAGCAATTCCGTAGAAATATTGCTTTGATCAACACTGTAACTGTGTCAAAAAAATGATACCATCAAATCCCGGAAGGAGCGGCCCTTTGTTGGTTGAGGACTTGGGGTGCCAAAGAGGTATGAACTCTGAGTCCCTGGGGGCAGGGTGCACGGTAGACTAATCCCAAAGGAGCTAATACCATTAGTATGAAGAAAAACATAACAAAGAAACGATCCTGTCAATAAGGCAGTCCTTTATTTTTTAATATCTTTGAGTGTTTGCTTTGAACGTTTACGCTCACCTCGACTATTTTCAATAGTGACCCTACTATATTTAGTTGCTAAGGTAACTCTGAAATACTAAATCACGGGATGATCACTAAGTCCTTTCCTAAAGGGTGGCCTCAACCTCAACAAGTGTTTTAAAAGCCTTGCTCTCGCTCGCACCTGAGCTCAAGGCGTCTAGTAGGGGTGAACATGGGTTGGGGTGATTTTCAACCCAACCTAAAAATTCGGGTTGGTCAATTCTCCAACCCAATTAAAGACACAACCCAACCCTTTATTTTCGGGTTGGGTTAAGATTACCATGATAAACAATATACTCAATAAACAATCTCTAACGCCCCTTTTTTGTTTCCTAAAAACTTAGGACGAACATTAGCACAAGTAGATTCTTATTGCAAATGTGAAATTCAAGTTTACCTAACTTCAAAATCTCATCAATAGGTTTAAAGTTTAAAAAATAAAAAGTCTAACAATAATAATTAAATAAAATAAATATACATAAAAATAATTAAATAATATAATAATTATGTTATATGTAAAAAAAATATTTTTTAAACTAAATAATAAATTGGGTTGGGTTGGTTCGGATTTCTCGGGTTGTCGGGTTATTTGTGCACCCCTAGCATCTAGCGCCTTGCCTTGCCTTACCCCTTGAGTATCTCAGGTAAAAAGATGTGTATCTTCCTATGATTATGTTGAGTTATGTTAAACCACCAATCAACCCAAAAGCTCATAACTCAACATGGTAGCTGAGCAGGAGATCCTGAGTTCGAGTCTCTGCCAACTAATTTGACAAACTCTACACACAAAAAATCCCTGCATTTAGGTTCTTTTTGGTCTTTGTTAAATAAAAATAACATTTACTAGCTGTTCGAGTATATTTTAATATTCTCCCTCCAACTATGCTATCTCTTCTTTACAAATGTTCTTACATATAGTGCGCCTCACAAAAAATTCTTTTGTGCCTTCATAAGTCCCAACGTAGACTATTGCACCTCCAGCTTTCAAAAACATTAACCCCAACAAAAATTTGATAAAATTATACCAACAAGACTGGCAGGCGCAGGACACAGTAACAAGCTCCCAAACTCAGGTGGTGGAATTTAAAGTTGCTTGATATTTCTCAGAGCATATGATATTATTTATGAGAAGTCAGAACATGTAATGTAATGGTAGTAACCTAGAAGCTTTGAACCTGGTTGGCATCATAATCATAAAAACCCCAAAACCAGATTTCCACATGAGAGCCCATAAAGCTCAAACGAGTATTCGGTCCAATAAAATGAAATTAAGATTCGATTTAAGATTGGTGAGCCCAAAAGAAGCACCATCTTGAGGGAGCATGTTGAGAATCTCACGTTGATAAGGTGAGGATATCAACAAGTGTTTATAAGGTAGGTGGACTACTCCTCTCATAACCAATTGGTTTTGAGATGGATGTCCACACTATTTCACACTCCCAATCCTTCCAGTTCATTTAAAGAGCGAATTCCAAAAATCTCCAACAAAACTTGAATAACAAATCATACAAATTAAAGATAAACAAACAAAACCCAAAGAATCAGGTCAAAATCATCCTACGCGCAATTCAATGCCCTCCCAACTAACGATATTGAAATCAATCGTCGGAAACAAATTCAACATACGAATGTCAACGATCCCACAACATTTATATATATTGCAAGAGATGGATTCAATAAATTAGTTTTTAGATGAGAAAAAGGAACCTGTCTCGGATCTGGAGCTGGTCGATCATGGTGGCCATTTTGAGCTTGTCTTCTTCGGGAAGACCGTCCAAATCCGCAAGCATGCCCTTGTCCATCTCTTCGATTCAAAGGAAAGCAAAGGGTTTAGGGTTTAACTTCTCTGGTTTCTTTTCTTCTATCGCCGCGATTTTGTACTTGTAGGTTGGGGAAACTGAAGTAGTGACTTTGTTTGCTAAATGGTCCTTTGACTTTTGTATAATTACAATTTCATCTTTCACTTCAACCTTATATATTTTTAATTATGATTTTGGGGCACTTTTTTTTTTTTTTTTGTTGATAAAACACAAACTTTATTTTCGTTAAAATATTATTTTTAGTTTTCTTACTTTTGGAAATTTTATTCCATGCTTTTATTTGTATGTTTTGGCTCAATTAGAAAAGAAGTATTGGATAGGCTAAGCTTAAGAAAATATTTATTACAAATGAGATGAAATTTGATTTTTAAGATCCAATTCGTGATTGTAAAATTAAATTGAAATACAACCAATCTAACAAGCCAACACGTTGACACACCACCAGGTAGGGGTGAAACAAAATGTCCAAAAACCGAACCGATCCAGTGATTCGGTTCGGTTTTTTAGAATAACACTGGATATATTGGTTCAAATTACAGAAAACCGAAAAATAATTTGTTCGGTTCGGTTCTATATGAAAAAACCAATATAAAAACCGAACCGAACCAATAGTGTATTTAAATATAAATTAAAAATAAAAACCCTAATGGTGAAAATCACGCGTCCCTCCCTCTTTGTTCTCGCGTCTCAGCCGTTCTCGCGTCTCCCCAACTCTTCTTCGTCGTCTCAATCGTTCTCCCCAACCCTTCTTCTTCGTCGTCTCAATCGTTCTCGTCTCAGCCGGCGGAGTGACGACGTCGA
>JBBMEF010000018.1:14824783-14836298 GCA_037832685.1 Sicyos baderoa | reverse complement strand
CAACATGGAACAAAAATGGTCAACTGTGGATGCAAGCAGCAAAGAGAGTTGAGTTGTGCGAAATGATTTGGTTCCACAGTAAGTAGTGAATGATCAAATGATTTGGTTAATTTAATCATAAACTCATGGCATAATTAATGGTTGGAAATTACAATTAAAGTGGAAGTTGTTTGCCCTCAAATCAATGAGAGATGTATCAACAAAAATGCATTTTCAATTTTTGACGAAAATGTCGAAAAGGGTAGTTATGGAACAATTTATTTATCTCAGCTCAAAATTTGAACTTTAGACATGAATTTAAATGCAAATAATATGTAGACAAAAGCTATAGATAGTTTCAAAATTAAGACATTTGGTACCATTTCCCCACTTTTTAACTCTAGGGCCGATAACCCGAATAGGCCCAACTTTTGAGGCCTATAAATTTTGGCCCAAGAGAATTCAAATAAAGAAAAGTTTTGTTTTTTTTAGTTTCTCAAAAAAAGAAATAAAGAAATGGAAACAGTCATCAACGGTATTAATTTTCAAAATTACATCTCCCTCGTCCTTCTCCTCGTTTGCTCTGATCTCTCAAGTCTCACCACAGCTTCGCTTCAATGGCTACACCAACAAATCCCTGTACCATCTCCAAAGTCCGAGTCGTTGCTAGGGTTCGTCCATTTCTAGCTCAACAAGTTTCACCCAAAACTTCTAGGGCTCCACTATCATGCATTTCCATCCTGGATCAACATCGCATCTCTCCGGACGATGAGGTCACCGTTCATCTCAAAGATCCCGACACCAGGTATTTTCGGTCTCGTTTGATAACCATTTGCTTCTTTCTTTTTTAAATTCAAGCAAATGTTAACCAAATTTCAAAAACCAAAACAAGCTTTTTGTAAGCTAGTTTTTATTTTTTTTTCGAAATTTTGGTTTGGTTTTTTCAAATATAGGTAGATATAGGGTGGCTGTAGGCTAAAATTTCAACGACAAAAAAACGAAATGGTTATCAAACGGCGTATTGGTTTTGGTTTTTTAGTTTCATCTAACGTAGAGAAGAATCTTTTGATTTGATTGATTATGATTGTTGGATTTTCTGAGTGTAGTCGGAACGAATGCTATCAATTGGACTCGTATTTCGGCCAAGAAGACCATACGGTGAGGCGGATTTTCGATAAAGAAGTCGATCCTTTGATTCCAGGACTCTTCCATGGATGCAACGCTACTGTGTTTGCTTATGGAGCTACTGGAAGTGGAAAGACCTACACTATGCAGGTTAGGTTTGATGTTTTGGGGATTTGTTATATTCAGCTGTAATTAACTTGAAATCAACTGCAAAATCGTCTGTTTTTGCTTATGGGACCTTAATTTTTTATCTGAAATTGATATGAAATGAAAAGTAGTTTGACTTGTGTGGAATTTGGTTGAGGATGCAGGGAACTGAAGAGGAACCGGGTCTAATTTTTCTAGCCATGAGTAGAATTTTTTCAATTTGTGGCGAAATCGGGTCTAGAGCAGAGATGTCATACTATGAAGTGTACTTGGAAAGGTGTCAAGATCTTCTGGAACCAAAAGCTAAAGAGATTGCAATTATGGATGATAAAGAAGGGCAAATTCATCTTAGAGGATTGTCTAAGGTTGCTGTAAGTTCCATGACCGAATTTCGGGAGACGTTGGCTCTGGGAATTCAAAGGCGTAAAGTTGCGGATACGGATCTTAATGATGTCTCAAGTAGAAGTCATGGGATTCTTGTAATTACAGTTTCATCACCATGTGGTGATTCTGGGGCTTCTGTTACAGGGAAGCTCAACCTCATAGACTTGGCAGGTACTTCTTAAGTTTAATGGAAACCTAGCTTTATCATTCAAATGAACTTTGAAGTTTAATGGATAGTTGGTTCTACTACTAATTTTGTCAATATATGTTCATAACCTGGATGTCAGGTAATGAAGATAACAGAAGGACAGGCAACGAAGGGATTCGCCTTCAAGAGAGTGCGAAAATCAACCAGTCCTTGTTTGCGCTCTCGAATGTGATATACGCACTCAACAAGAATCTTACCCGAGTGCCTTACAGAGAAAGCAAATTGACCCGCATATTGCAGGACTCTCTGGGTGGAACAAGCCGTGCTTTAATGGTGGCTTGCCTGGTAAGTGATACATACAATTTCAGGTTTCCTTTTGTTTAATATAAAATTACACTTGCTAAGTTTTCCTCTTGTTTGATGACAGAATCCAGGAGCATATCAGGAGTCTGTCCATACGGTCAGCTTGGCAGCTCGATCGCGGCAAATTTCAAATTTTGTCGTGCCTGTCCATAAACACGGAACTCCACAGGTTAAAGTTGACATGGAAGGGAAGCTGCGAGCTTGGCTTGAATCGAAAGGAAAGACCAAGAGTGCACAAAGAATTGGAGGGCTTGGTTCTCCATTTTCTAACAAAACTCCTTGTTCTACAAAATTGAGGAAACCTCTCTTCAACAGTTCTGCCAAAGTTAAGACAACTACCAACCAAAGTGCTTGTAAACAAGAAAAAGAAAGGTCTGAAAAACATTTGCTTTCTTTATCAACTTTTAATACCCTCTGCTAATTTCTTTTCTGCATTGATGATCTACAGGACTGTAGCCTTTACTTTCGAAAACCTGATTGAAAATGAAGATGGAGCTAGTTCTGTCACAACCAAGGATCATGGTATTTTTCAATCACAAATTCCTTTTTTCGCTCAACGAAAGTTTGTTCATTCTGCCACATGTTGTTCGGATATGTGATTGAATTTCCATCTCTAGATGGAGTAAGTAAGGAGAAATTCGACAGTCCAAGAAAACCTCTCTCGCTGATCAACGACATAAATGGAATCCAAAAGGCTATGCAGGAACTCCCAGCAACTACTTTTGAACCAAGGACTCCAAAAGCACCATTCTCTGCAGATGAGGAATTCAAAACTTTTGGCACCCCTTTAGATAAGTTTGGTGCTCAAGCATCAACCCTGAAGGTATTCTTAAAGCCTATTTATAGTCTCATTCTATTACTTATCCGCATTGTTTGGATTCCAATAATCCTTTTTTTTTTGTGTCATCTTTTCGAACCAGAGCTGCCTTGCAAAAGAATATGTGGATTTCTTGAATACAGCAAGCAGGTAAGACCAGTCATTTCAAATATTTAGCAGTTCATGGACAAACCCACAAGAATATGTGGATTTCATGTTCCATCCCCAACTTATCAATTTAAAGTAATGAGAAGTTGAATTAATCTATTGGCTTTCTTTGTTTTGCAGAGAGGAACTAGTAGAATTGAAGGTAATATTATAAAGATTTAAGACCATGGCTAAAGTTTTTTATTCAAGAAATTTTTTCACAAGTCTCCTATATGGCCTGATTCTTTTCACCATTCAATCCTCAGGGAATTGGAGTGAAAATGGCAGAATACATTCTTGACCTCAGAGAAACAAGTCCATTGAAATCAGTAAGACACAAGCTAGAAACTTTTTAAGTCTGTTTGTAACTTTTGCATTTGCATCCCACATATACTTCTTCACTCTGTTTCTAATAGCCAATCAACAGGTAGAAAACATAACAAGTGAAGTTCATAAAAAAAATATGTTGTTGAATTAGGACCCATCAACCCAAATTTGAGGAATGGCCTATAAATTTTAATTGAGGAAAAAATGACTTGGCTAGGGTTCAAACACATGACCTCCTTGTCTGATAGTAGATTGATACCATGTCGAATTATGTTAAATTACCAATCAACTCAAAAACTTAAACTGATGGATAAATTTAATTATATCAACCTATGTATGCAAGTTGTCCTCGGGTGTCAAAATAATGAGCTTTTGTTCACTTTGCTGTGTTTATGTAGCTCACCGACTTGAAGAAAATAGGACTCTCATCCAAGGAGGTAAATGCTTCAGTAAACATAGCAATTTAACCAAATATACCATTTGTTTCACTTTTGGGAAATCAAACCCCTGAAAAAATATGAGTATGTTCTTCTGTAGATTAATAACTTATTCAGAAAAGCTGCAAGAGGGATATTTGACATAACAACACATGATTTGGCTGCTGCAATTTGTCCAGAAACTTCATTATCCAACCAATAATTAAGGAATGGTATTGGAATGAGTGCCATGGCAACATCCTCCAAGTTGCTGTGTGTTAAAAAATGTTGTAACAAGCAAAGAACTGTCAGTGTGATGGGCTTACTTGATGTTTAAGCCTATCTGTATCTGTATTTGTATAATCTTTTTTTAACAAAAATGTATTATTTTGTTGAACTATGAACTTGTGGCTGATCTAATATAAATATGATGATTAGAGTATTGATGCTGTTGGTGGTTGTTATTTTTGTGGTTTATATGAAACCAGTGCAGGTATTTATTTATTTGAGACTGTTCAAATGAATGGGATAATATTGAGGGTTTCCTGGGGATTTCCATTTTTTGAACCATCATGGAGTGAATTTGTCGTATTCTAAGCTAACTGTTGATACTAACAGTGAACCAACCAAGGGGAGATTTAGGGGTCGGGAGAGGAGAGGAGAGGAAGGTATCTCAACCCGTGTTTATTTTAAAGCAGTTATACCTTTTACGTAGAATTTGTAGTCCTCTTCTACAATTTGAGCTAAAAAACAAAACTTTGGTAAACTTAAAAATATGAGTTTGTTCTGCAGATTAATAACTTATTCAGCAAAGATGCAAGGGGATATTTGATAGAACGATAGAAGATTTGGCTATTGCACCTTGTCCATGTAAATAAAGAGAGGCAAATAAAATGTAAATAGAACAATCGCGCAAGCTTTCGCTTTCGTAATCGGAGAGATGACTTAAAAATATGAGTTTGTTCTGAAATCACTTTTTTTTATTTCTCAACTTCTTTCTCTACAACTTCCACTTTCTTTCTCTCATGAGAGCATTTGTTCTATTTTTCTGAATGAAATGAATATTCTACTTATAGCACTATTACAAAACTTGGTCCACTTACAATTTTATACCATTTAGGATTTTGCCTTGTTGGCATTATGGGCTTACTTGATATGTTTAAAGCCTATCTGTATCATTTTCTTAACCTAGAAGTCTATAAATATGAACTTGTGGCTGATGTAATATAAATGTGTTGATTTAGAGTGATACTTTTTTAGAGTTGTAGTTTAAATGAATGGTAAAAATCAGCTCAACACTATAATCATGAGTTCGATCCCAATAATTTATATTTGATTTTCATTTATTTAAGAGTTATAGTACCCTATTGTTAGGATTTGTAGGTCCCCACTTCTAATTTGTACTTAAAAAATTTTAAAAATATATTTCAAATGAATGGTATTTATTTATCATCAATTGTCAAAATGAACTTAGTTTAATTGACATATTAAATAGGTAAATAATCACAATAGTTCATCCTTAACGAACTAGTTTAATGATAAAAATGTTCAATTAGAGCTCAAACCTAAAAATTAAAAAATATTTTTCCCTTTAATTTTTTATCTTCTAAACTTTTGTTATTAAATTTTTTATCTTCCCATTAATGTACATAAATGTTACTTCATGCCCTTGCAAATGACAAGATTAAAGCAGTGATATGATGGAGGAAAAAAACTTTTGGAAACTCTCAAATATGCTTCATCAGTATCTGTAGGAAGAATAATAATAATAAAATAAAAAAACGTACAGATTCTAGATTTATGCTAATGAAAAGATGTTACAATAAAATAAAGTATTATGTCCTCAAACCAGGATCAGAAAATCATCCAATATGCCACGTCAATATGTGCAAAGTAATGAATCATCGAAAAGAACAGTTTATTATATTTCAAAAAAAAAAACAGTTTATTATTATTATTATTATTATTTATTTTTAAAGAGATTTTTGCCCCCATAACATAATTTTAGCTATATACCCCGAATGAATAAATTTGAGAGTTGTACTATAATTATTTTTAGCAAATGAATAAGTTTGAAAATTGTAATTTTTTTTTAATATACATGCGAATTTATATTTCCTTATTAAAGAATTATGGTGCAATTATTTTTGTACCCCAAATAAATAAATTTAGGAATCTACATATAATTATTTTATTTTTTTTATATACGTGCAAGAAAAAAAAAATTGTAGGGGATGGAGGTTCAACCCTAACTAGGTTTTACAAAATGTTGACAGAGCTCTACGAGCTTCTCCTGTCCATGATAATTGAATATATGCTCACGCTTGCATAGCTAAAATTTATAACTTTACGATGATCATCATTCCGCAATAGTGGTGTATAATTTTTTTTTTTTTTTTTTTTTTTATAATAATAGGTTCAATTTTTTAGAAGATGATAATCCTTGAGCGTTGGTGTAATAATTTTGGATGTTTTTTTTTTTTAATTCAGAAGTTATTACCAATACCATTTCCCATGTAAATATTGAACATTGGCGGTCACAGGTAAAATAAAACTTATACACGCAAATATGCATTTAATTTCGGATATCCATCGACAACCAAAGTCTAATTTGAGCGGCCCCACCAACTCACACTCCTGCTGAATTCCTTTTCATAATAATTTCTTGCATTAAATCAAATATTAAACTAAAACAGATAATTAGAGGATAATCACCAATCCACAACTGTGTTTTCATTTCCACCCACAGAAAACAGAATTAGAACAAACGTTAAACAGACATAGATTAAACACAGAGATGTTAAGCCATAGCAAGATCCGCGAAGAACCATAAAACAGCATCATACAAGTTTTATTTCAAATTAAGGAACGCTAATCGACTCTTAACGACGCAACAGAGAAGAAATTAAACACTTAAGATTTGATTGATATATATAATTGTTGTTATTATGAATCCTCCTTCGTACTATTTTGATGCTTGAATTGAAGACGATGGCGAGGATTTTATCAGATGTTTTGCTCACTTACAGGTGCATGGATCGCAGGTGCAGTTGGCGCCGCACTTGCAGCCGTCGCCCTCGGCTCCCATCGCTGCAACCTCGAAGGACCTGAAATTAATGGAGAAACAAGAAGCGGTGGTTAGAATCATGATTTCGAACTGATTTCTCTTGAAGGATTGGGTTGATTTTGTGAACTTGCCTCTTCTGAGGAGCGAAACCGACGACGAAGGTCTCGATCGTGGCGGAGGTCTCGGAGAAGCTCATGTCAGGGAACATCTTGCATCTGCAAAACGGAAGTTAAAAGAAACGTCAGAATCCTCGCGGTTGTTCTCTGAAAACGAAGATTGAGAGTTGGAAGATTATTGGCTGTGATGGCGAGATCTTTCGTCGTATTCAGAAATCAGTGAACAGAATCAGCACATGATCAGATCGAAATCGTCCGAGAAACAGAGGAACAGAGATGAGAAGTAAATCGAAAGAAACATACAAAAACCGGAAGAACAGATCCTAGAGAAATCATTTCGCATGGAAACAAATTGAAACAAAAACCGGAAGAACAGATCCTACAGAAATCATTTCGCATATAAACGAATTGAAACAAAAATCGGAAGAACAGACTCTCAATAAATCATTTCAAATTGAAACAAAAATCGGAAGAACAGACTCTAGAAATCATTTCGCTTGGAAACAAATTGAAACAAACACCGGAAGAACAGATTCTCAGAGAAATCATTTCGCACAGAAACGAACTGAAACAAAAACCGGAAGAACAGACTCTAGAAATCATTTCGCAGAGAAACAAATTGAAACAAAAACCGGAAGAACAAAGATTCTCAGAGAAATCATTTCGCACAGAAACAAATTGAAACAATCAAAATCAATTCACACAACCAAATTCAAAGGAAGAAATGAGCGATTACTCACCCGCCGCAGCCGCTTCCGCAACCGCAGCTATCGCCGCAACCACATTTCCCAGAGCAGCACGACATTTTCGACGATGAACAACGAAGAACGAAGAGATTGGGAATTTAGTTTTTGAAATCAAACTTAAACTTCTCTTGATTGAACGAGTTTGAAGGGGTGAATTACGAGCTCAATATATAGAGGGTGGGGAAACAGAGAAGGTCATATCCACCGTCCACGTGTCTAGATCTTAGCGGATGGAGATTTTCGCGTATAGTCCCGAAGCTGCGTCTGTTCTCTTCCACGTATTCTCTCGTGTTAATCACTCGTATGGTTTTCTGTTCGGTTTTGGTGGGGTCCACAGTCGACGACCAGAAACGGTAATGAACGGTCCATATTCGATCTTGTAAAGATGAATCAACGGTAGACTCGATAATTAATTTTTTTCTTTTTTTCAATATAAATTGGAGGAGGGGAATTAAATTATTAATAACAAAATACTTTTTCTTCATTTATCCACACTTGGCAACTAAATAATAAAATAAAAGATTCAAATTAAATAATATAATATTTTTTAAAATATATAATTTTTAAGATTTTAATTAGAAAATGAACTGCATAACTATAACATAATACTACAAATTAAAATAAAATATTGTTTTGTATAACTCATTCACTCTCAACTCTTAATTTTAAATGAAATTTTCTACCTCTACTCTTAATTAAACATTAATCTTCAAATAAAATTTTACTAGATTTACTCTTCCAAATTTCTATAAACCAGAATAAGTAATACTATAGTGACATAAAATATTAAATAGTAATCACTTAGACCTTAGTTACCGGTTGGAGACCATATTCAACCTATAAAAAAAGAATAAATAAAGAAAAAAAAAGGAAAAAAAAAAAAAAAAACTCAAGTTTAGGGATTTAAATTCAAAGGGAACCACCTGTCAAAACAATAATGAATGTCTTATCCATATAATAGTTTGATTGCGATTAGTTTAAGCTTAGTATGATTTATCATTTCATGTATTTGTACCATTTATGTCATATTTTATTATTCTTTAAATTAAAAAAATTATATATTTTTTAAAATAATAATGAAATGTACTCAAATTATACACATATAAAAGATCAAATATGGACCGTAATCGGATTCCAACATTTTTCTTTTCAATTCATGTAACTCAATTGGTTGGAATCGGGATTTTTCGGAATCGAGTACTGTAATCGAATACCCCGAAATCTTTGATTATAGTGTTTGAATTGGTGGATTCTAACTTCGGAATAAGAAATGTTGTTTTATTTGCCGTATTCATACTCCGGAATGGATCTTAATAAAATATTAAAAAAATATTGATAGGATAAATTTTATAATAAAAACTATTACTATAAAATTTGTATTTATGTTTATTATTCAAATCTTAATCATTTTTTAACATTATTTAATTTTATAGATAATTTATAATAAATTAAAAAAGGAAATGAATTTTTTTTAATATTAAATAAATTTTATTGATAATAAAAATTAATAATAAATAATACCAAAATAGAAAATTATACCTTCATTTTAAAATAATAATGAATATAAAATCAAATTATAATGATAATTATGTTTACTATTTTAAAATAATATAATATTAGTATTATTATATTATTTTTATTATTATCATATTTTTATAAAGTTAAAATAATATTACATTTATTAATTCAAAAAAAATCTATTACAGTTATAGAATTTTAAGGAAAACTAAATGATATCATAATGGAGATAAAATAATTTTAATAGAGGATGGTTATATCACATACTCTTATTTACATATTTATTATGTTTAGTTTGCTATATATAAATTTTAAATATTTGTTATTTTGTTTTTTAATCAATTTATATGCAATACAATAATTATTTCATTAAATTAAGATACTATACTTGTTAAAAATTGGAATTACAAATTTATATTAATAATTTTTTAAAAAATAAAAGTAATCTTTCCTATTCACAAAATTTATTTTATTTGAATGATAATAATAATAATAAATAATTATTATGTGTAAAAAATGAATAAGAGATAATAAATAAGATAAAAATGCAGTGGGGCCCACGGAATTGGAAACCCACCTTCCTAGATTTGTAATTGATTGGAATCACAATTCCAAACCAATGTTTAATTTGTTGTATTGATATGGGAATTTGGAATTGAATTTCAAACCAATTAATTTCAATACGGTAAACCAAACGGAGTTTGGAAGATATATGTCAAACATGGCTTAAACTTTTTTTTATTACACTAGAAAAAGTATATTCGAGCTTTATTCACAAAACTAAATAAGTAGAATTTGCGAGCTTAATGCACAGCAAATAAATGAGTGAAATTTAATTATGTATAGCAAATTTTTTACTCTACACTAAAATTATAGCAATATTTTAAAAATATTATAAATATAACAACTTTTTTTGATAGACTTTATCAAACACTATTGACGGAGTCTATCCGACACTATTGATGGAGTCTATCCGACATTATTGATGGAGTCTATTGATAGAGTCTATCAGACATTATTGATGGAGTCTATAAATCTAATTTTGCTATATTTATAAATATTTTCAAAAAGTTGCTATTTATGCAATTTTTTTGCCTTATTGTTATATAAATGCAAATTCCCCATGAATAGGGATTTGACTTGTACCTAAGAATTACCAGATTAAAATTCTTGAAGAAAAAAAAGTGAAATTATGAATAAGAAAGAATATTGTGATATTAAAAAGTATGTACATGTTGGAGATTCTAGCCTTATTATGTTTTTCTATTTGTTTTTTTATAAAATATAATTCAAAAACCAACAAATCTAATCGAGAACAAGTCCAAAACTATCATTTTCTTTGGATAGCATGGCGGTAAGGAGAGGATTAAGAAACAAAAACATCATCAAAATAATGCATGTTCAGCTAACAAAATAATTGGGGGAAAAAACTGAAAACTGAAAACCCGGCAAAAACGCTTGAATGATAGAAATTAAAGTTACACTAAAAGATTTTGATGTTCGTGACTAGCTTGCGTACACAAGTGCAGTTCACTATATATAAATAAAAATCATCAAGGGTAGTGGATTCAAACTTATAACCTCAAAATCGTTGTGCATAGATTAGTGTCGATAAGCAACTATTATTGTTGGTAGTTCAAGACCATTTTTTTTTTAAACAAGACCAGATTAATTTGTTTTTTTTTTTAGTACTAGATCACAAGATTAATTAAATGAAAGAAAAATATATATTTTCAAAACCATGATTTCGATGGGCATTAATCTTTCTATACATCTATTTGATTCCATAACCCATGAAATAAAAGATTAATTGATGTTTGGAATACGGATGATGAAAAGTAAATTGCCCTCGGATCTGATTATGATTTAGAATAATTTTTATTTTACTCTTGAAAATAAAAATTGTTACAAGAATCGAAAGTGGTTATAAGAAAAAAAAAGAGATTAGAGATAATATCTCACCTTATAATCATTTTTATTTTTATCTTCTCTTCTAAAGTATTGCTGAAATAAATAATAAAAAGAAGCCTTATTTTAGAATTTGTATAAAACTACGGGTACCAAAAAATAGACAATTTGAACAACCTAATCCATAATTGTTTTGGATTGAATTAGAAAACAAATATTACATATAATTAGCCCCGTTTGATAACCATTTGGTTTCTTGTTTTTGGTTTTTCAAATTTAAGCCTATCATCTCTCAAATTTCCTACAA